>PVLD010013739.1:0-54869 GCA_004027595.1 Dinomys branickii | reverse complement strand
GAGAGGATAAACTGTCTGACTAAATTTGCATGTCTGTATATGGGTCCATACATCTACAATTCGAAGATATCAATGGATAAAGCAACAACTACTGTTGAGACCATATCACCTTGTCTATAGATTAGTTGTGATTGTACTATTTTCTATGATAATGGGTGTCTGTTTGTCAATATGTTTTTGTACTTTTATGTTTCTAAATATCTTCCCACTCTTGCCTGTGTCGTTCATCTGTTTCCCGAGTTCCGTTCAGCGCGGGTTCTCTCACTTAACGTCTGTTTTCTATTTCATTAGCTGTGGCTTTTATCCTCACGACTTCCTTCCTTCCTTCCTTCTGCTCCCTTTGGCACAAGTGAGTGAAAATTTGAAATACTGAGAGACCCTTTTGTCAGGGGAACCGGAAAGAGCCTATGACCCAAAGCTGGGGGCCGAGGGGTGCCTGGAAGGGGCAGCCCCCACCGGAATGTGCTCAAGCTTCTCCCTAGCATGGCAGTTTTCTGGTACTGAGTCTCAGGAATCCCTTATGCTCTTGAATAGCACCTAACCCTTAAAGAGCTTTTGTTAAAATGGGAGATTATACAAGCACAGTCATCCCTGGGTGTCCATCTGGATGTGTTCCAGGGGCCCCAGGGATAACAAAATCTAAGAACCCTCTGATCCTTATAGAAAACAGAGAAGAACTTGTACATAACTTATATGCATTCCACCTATACTTTATATCACCACTAGATGGGCCTGGGATATAGCTTAACATCTCAGCAGCACAGCGCCTTCCTGGCGAGTGTGAGGTCCTGAGTTTGATTCCTGGTACAAAAAAAAGAAAAAAAATCCCACACTAGACGACTTTATCTAACACAATGTAAATGCTATGTAAGTACTTGTTGTACTACATTTTTAGAGAAAAACAAGAAGAATCTGTGCATGCTGAGCACAGACACAATTTTTCATATACATATAATTTCCTTTTTTTTTCTTTTGAGGCAGGATATCACTATGCAGTCCAGGCCAACCTTATAGTGCTTGCTATGTAGCCCAGGCTGGCCTCAAATTTGTAATCCTATCTCAGCCTCCTGAATGATGGGATTACAGGTGCGCACTATCACACTGGCCTTTTTTAAGTATTTTGATCTGCACACAGTCCATGTGTGTGGAACCCAAAGATACATAGGGCTGACAGTGTGTGTGTGTGTGTGTGTGTGTGTGTGTGTGTACTGTGTCTATAGAATATCTACATACACATATATAATATGCTATTGAATTGCACTGCAGTGTATATCTCCATATCCTTCACTGTATTAGTTTGTTTCTAACACAGAGGAGAATACGGTGGTATACAGTGTTGTGGGAAAATATAAAAACACACATTCCATTAGTCTTCTACAAAGATGAAATGGAGAATTTTGGAGAAAAGTTTAGTAACAAATGCAAAATCGTTAAAATGCATACAATTTGACCCATGGATCCACCCAAAGACCTACTGTAAGGGGTAGGGCAACAAACTTGTGACCACTTGTGTGTGTGTGTGTGTGTGTGAGAGAGAGAGAGAGAGAGAGAGAGAGAGGGAGAGACAGAGACAGAGACAGAGACAGAGAGCTGTGATACGCAAAAGTGAGAACAGATATGACAACAGTAAGAGATACACTTAATATTCTTCGCAATGCAGAGTGCGGTGTTTATGTTTGACTACGTCTCCCGCACTTTGGGAAATCATCAAACCTCTACCCATCAGTCTCCTCAGCTATAAAATAGGAATGATTTTAATACTTTATAGAGGTGTTGTGAATGCAAAATGAGATTATCCATGTCAAATACTTCCATAACCCCGATTTACACTATGCCAATAAATCTGCATATTTTGCTACTACTTGGCGTGAAACACCATTCAATTTGACAAGCAAAGAGAAGGATGTAGAATTCAACATATTTGCATGAAGACACATTTAGGTAGAAGTAGAAGGCCCAAACGCTCTGCTCCTATTTTTGTAAAAGGCAAAGGTGGCCTAGCACGCTTTATACAGAGACGCACATGCTGTCCCGCGAGGGCACAGGTCTCCGTTGCTGTGTTCTGTGGGCGCCAGGATCAGATCTTCCCGGGACAGTTGAGCGGCTGCACAGCGCCCCGGCTGACACCAGGGGGCGCAGAGGACCTCTGCGTCCGCGCCGAGCCGCTGGCCTCGCGGATCTTGGACAGCGACAGAGGCCGGCGGCCCCCGCGCAGGCGCCAGGGGCGTCCAGGTGCGGACGCCGGCGGGCACCGAGCGTCCCTGAGCGCTGGCGCGCGGCAGGAGGAGCGTCCAGCCTGTCCTGACGCGTCCCGGCCCAGCCACGCTGCTGCGGGTTTATATAGGGAGGGGGCTCAAGGGAACTCAGCGGGACGGGACGGGACGGGACGGGACACGGAAGGGCGCGACCCCTCGGGCACCCAGGACCCCGCTTTGCTCCGTGACCGCTCCCGCCCTCGGTCCGCGGAAAGGTCCACGTCCCCGCGAAGAGGCTGCCGCAGTCCACGAGGAGAGACGCTGTGACCACGGGATCAGTCCTGGGCGGGTTGGGAATACGCAAGGGACCGTGACGTGGACACCTTTGGGCAAAGCAGGTCTGTGCAGAACAAAATGACCCTTTGGGGATCCCTTGCTGCCCACCTGCCATCGCAGACCCACGCACGACGTGACTTCACGGCCTTCCGTCTGCTCCCCTGGAGGCCGCGGCGGTGGGTTCCTCAGCTTGGTATCTCATCACCTTCTTCCGGGAGGGGCCTCCGGCACGGCGACCCCCGGGTCACTCAGAAGTAAGGCCTGACACCTCAGCTCTGGCCTTGCAAGGGACTCCACCGGATCCCCATGGTCACAGCAGTCACACGGGGGAGTAATGGGCCCCGTCTCTGCGGGACAAAGCTGCAAGACGTTGGTGGGTGAATTAAACCTCTCACAACTGGACACTCTTTGGCATTTGGGGCTAAATAATTCTCTCTGCGTGAGGAAGGGAAGTTTGTCCTGGGTACTGAGGGTTCTAGCGTCACTCTTAACCTCCACCCATTAGTTACCAGTGGCACCAACCAGTTGCTGGGTGCGCGGGAGGACCCCGCCCCCTCCCCCCCACACAGCCAGTTGGGAAGACTAAAAACTGGCCCTAGATGTTGGCAAATGTCCCACTGAACCCAAAGTTGTTCCCGGCTGAGAACAGGTGACCTGGCTCAAATGTTGATATTTCGTTTTAAGAAAATGGATCCTGTGGTTCTGGATCAGCACCTACGTCTTCAGCAACACCCTGACTCAACACTGCCTCTGGGCTGACGCATTCGGTTGGGGCGACAAGTCCCCTGCCAGTGTGTGCTTGGACTCCCAGGCCGCCGCCTGCCGCAGAGCCGTGTGGAGTCCGTCAGATGCGGCACTCAGCCCTGGCTTCGTCTGGCTTCCTTTGTTTGGTTTCCCAGAGCTACATTCGCAGACCTGCATCAGCACAGCGAGCGGGGGGGCGCTGTTCGGTCACACCAAAGCAGCGGGAGGAGGTTCGGCCTGCGGGGAGCGGGGAGAGGCACTGCATGCCTTGATGAGTTTTGAGTTACTTCCTTTTTGTTCACGTGGGTGAAACTGCTGAGTCACAAGGTTTGGGGAGTTTGCTTTGGAAGCAGCATTTCTTAGGCATGGTCTCTGTTATTTAAACAGTCATCTCTTCCCAGCAATGATCAATTTTCAGATTTTTCTTATACTTCTTTGTTCTTTTCCCTCAAATACCCGAGATACAGCAGTCGTTGCAAAACAGCAGGAAATCTTAGCATCTTCCAGGGCCAGGGGTGGTCCTGGTCAGAAAATGGCCTCTATGCTTGGGTGGCAATATCCCAGCCTTCCCCAGGTGGCAGGGCTGTGTGATGATAATCTCAGCTGAGAGGTGTTGCTGACCCTATTATTTCTTGAAAGAGACTGAAGGGCCCAGCACCTTCATGTTCAGAAAGCATCCTGTTTTGTGGTCTCAGTTATTTGATGTGGCCAGGAATCACTGAACTGCGAGAAACATGGGGAAAATGCATATTCCACCCAAAATATGTTTTTGCTCAATAAAGGAAAAACTTCATATTGGGATAGGACTTTCTGCTTACGGAGCTGGACACACATGGAGAGGCCACAATGAGAGCCATCACAAAGGCTTTCAAGATGCTGTGTCCTCTGGCCAAGCCTTTTCACAGCTTATCTGCTCAAGAAAGAGCTCCAGGTGTTTATTTTTCGCCGAGTGAGCTGGAAGCAGGTTGCATGAGTGATCTGCGAGGCTAACACAGCCTCAGCGCTGCCTCCACTTGGCTGAGGAATCGCTGCCCGATTTTAATTGGAACCTACATGTGAAAAAGAGACTCTTTTGACTGTCTATAAATAATCACAGTGCGGTGAAAATGTAGCAGCTATAGAAAGAGTGGTGGAACCTCCCTTTGAAACCCATTGAGTCTTTCCACTTTTCTTTTTCTCCTCCACACCCCCCCAGCTCTTCCTGATTCTTCCTCTCCCTGCATCTGTGCGCCCAGAATTACCTCCTGATCTAGACTTGCAGTTCTGTCAGTAGGGTGCCTGCTCACTTCTGTTTTCCTTCAATACTAAGCTGTAGCATTTGTGTCGGTTTTCAGAAGTTCTTCTATGCGTAACTTAAAACTTCATTTTCAGTGAGACACTGATTTAGGAAAGCACTGAGCTCTGTGGGCTGGCGCAGTGTGGAGCACCGACCTTGGTAAAGTGGCGCTCTTTGCCTTGCCAGAGGGTGTGCCCCGCACCCGTATGTCACTCATCCTGATGGAGAACCCTTGAATCAGAGGCCTCATGAGATCTTAATATACGCATGTGAGGCTGCAGACCTCAAAAGTCACTTCTTCCTGTAATATGTGGACAGCGTATTTCTTATAATCCTTGATGAATTATTAGTACCTGTAATACCACCTTGGTTGACAATAAACTAACATTTAAAGATCTCCAGGTGGACTTGGGGGCCCTAATTATTACATAAAGTATGGGTTACAGGTTCAGAATTTAATGTTTGGCAACTTCAGGCCATTTTACCCAAACCGGGGCATTAGGGTGTTCAGACTGACAGGCTGCAACATGTAGCCAAGACGGGAGTGGTGCCAGAAGACGATGAGTGATCTACATGCATCTCCTCATCCCAGGCTCTGTGTTCAAGGGTTTACCAAGACTGAGTTAGTCCCCTGCCAACCAAAAGTTATAAACTATACACGTGGCAATCAATATATACAGTGAATGCTTGAATTTTAAGAAATTACCACAGTAAAAGATATATGGTTTTAACCTCCCTCAAAACACTCTCCCTCACTTTGAACACACTTGTCCCACCACCCTGGCCACTTTCTGGAGCAGCTGTAGATGTCCTCACTCATGAGTGTCTTTACCAGTGTGATGGACAGTTCGGGGAACGCTGTGGCCAAGGGTAACCCAACACAAAGATGCGGCTCCGCAAAGCACTACAGTGTGTCTTCATCCACCTCATCCTCCGCATCTGACACACGGAGATTTCTGGCTCCTCCCCAATATCAAAAGGGCCATGAAAGGGAAATGTTTTGAATCCATTCGGGACACGGAGGCAGCCACAACAGTGCTGCTGAAAGCACCTATGAAAGAGGACTCCAGAGCTGCTGCAGAAAGTGCCAAGGATGTGTGGGATGAGTGTGGTCAGAGTGAGGGAGTGTATCTTAAGGGAGACTAATGGTAATGTGTCTTTCACTGTAATAAAAATTTTAAATCTAAATATTCGCTATATTTTCCAATCATACTTCCTGCTAGCCCCTACAACATAAGAAAGTATTTAGAAGTACACCCAGACAGAGAGTCAACAGAGAGAGGCACCCTTCCTGGGTACTACCCAACCAACAGCAGGAGCTTTGCATTCTGTCCACTGAAGAGGACAGACTTCCTAGTGGTGAGTAGGTGTGACAGGAGTTCCATTCTCCCCTTGGAGCAGTGGTAGGTGAGCCCAGGGGCAGGGTATTTCTCTCAGTTGCCAATGCAGAGCCTCTTGGGAGGCTCAGAAAACCAGTAGACCTGGACACTATATCTGGATAGTGAAAACAAGGATCCAGAAACATTTGGCCACAGATGGTTTCAAGTGTTACCCGCTTTTATTATGGTGTACTTCTGTTGGAACTTCACTGCTTGACACCCTTATGAGTAGGTAGGTACATATGCCAACTGAAAATTCCTCTTAATTCTCACACCATGGATGAAATCTCTCATTTTCAATATCTTCAGGTGTTTCTACAGCTCTAAGTTAAAGAATTCTACAGTGGTGCTGCTGTGTGCATGGACAGGAAAGGTTCTGGTTACACAGTGAGAAGGTAGGTGAGTGGCAGAATGCATGGAAGGCTGTCCTGAAGAAATTATTTCTTTCTAGGTTGAAATGGTACAAGCTTTCTTGCCCTAAAAGTTCTATTTTGAAATCCTAACCCTCAGTCCCTGCAAATGTGACTGGGTTTAAAACTGACCTCTTTAAAGAGGTAGAAAAGGTAAACTGAGGCCATTAAAGTGGGTTCTAGCAAAATGTACCTGGCATTCTTACTAGAGGAGGAAATCAGAACACACACACAGAGGGAAGCCCATGTGGGGACACAGGGAAAGATGGCCCCCCGTGAAGGACAGGAAAGATCCCAGAAGAAAGCAAGCCTGTCTGACTCTTGGATCCTGCAGCTTCTAGAACTGCGAGAAGTTAATATCTGCTGTCGGAGATGCCCGGCTTATGGCACCTGGGCATGGGGGGCTGTCGTGACTTTGCAGCTCTTCACCAAGTTGGGAGAGGGCAAGTGCTATGATATCCTGATCCTAAAATCACCTTTGCAGCCTGGACATCCGGTAGAGCTGGGATTGGCAGGAGCCCCTGGGAGGTGAAGAGGAGTCTTGGATTTGTGGGGTTTGGAGCCTCGCCCTTTCTTACCTACCTGCCTCCTAACCTTCAGAGCACATTTCCAGTTTCGCTGGCATCTACTCAGAAGGGCCTGCTTCCCCATCCAGGCACATCTCTTTATCTAAGTCTTCTTAGAATCAAAGGACAATGTATTTGAAAGATGACTGATGAGTGTTAACCATCGGGTCCTGCGTTGTGGTTCTCCAACTTTGCTTGCCTTCTAGTCACCTAGAAGCTCTGTCCAAATCCAGATTTCTGGGCTTTATCTCCAAAGTTTCTGATTCAGGGGGCTCAGGGTGGGGCCGGAGAACCAATACATCTGCCCAATTCCCAGGGCATCCTTGGCCTATAATTTGAGAACCATTCATCTTGGGAAAAAAAGAAACAGAGTTCTCTTGTTTTAGCCCTGATTAACCTTGGTCAACACAGCAGATACCATAAGCTGTGAGATATTTGTATCTGTATTTTAAATGAGGCCTTAACTGAAGGATATGAATCTTAGTATCAGAAAAGGGTGCCTTACTGTGATTAAAATGTTGCTCAAACGAAGATGCTGAGGAAGCCAGCTATATCCAGTAGGAAGAAATTCTTTAAAATTCCACTTAGCAAGACTTTCTTTTGTGGGTTAGAGAGCAGTGAACAAAGCAGTGCCCCTCAGTATTCAAGGGCAGAGGGTTGAGGAGCCCCTGTGTAGATCAAACTTCAAGTGTTCCCAAGCCCCTTGCAAGCAGTGGCATAGTGTTGGGATACAGATAACCTATACACATCCTGTGTACTATCCATATGGCATATGGACTAATCTTTGAGTCACTTATAATACCTAATACACTGTAAATGCTATATAAATCTGTATCGTTTAGAGAACAATGACACAAAAAGTGTGTACACATTCAGTACAGGCACAAGTTCTCTCTAATATATTTTTTTGAACTGGGAATCGAACTCAGGACCTCATGCCTGCCAGGCCGATGCTGTGCTGCTGAGCTCTGTCCTCTGCCACTCCTAAGTATTTTTGATCCATAGTTGTTTAAATTCGGCAAATGCGAAACCTGTGGATACTGAGAACTGATTATAATTCAGTATTTAAATTTTATTAATCTTTTTCTTTGCTTACAAATGTACTACAAAAATTTTGGAGGGAAGGAAAAATGGATCTATGGCCAAAACCTTTAAAATAATGAGGATCACTAAATCCATGTAGGTAGGGTATTTATTCCTCAACTTAGAGATACTGCATTTATATTGAGGCTCTGAGACAAGATGAGTCAGATCCTATTCCAGTAAAATTAAAGGGATTGTTTGAAGTGTTCTGTTTAGTTGGAGTTGTATCAGTACCCACTGACTACTGATTATAACTGGGAGGTGTTTTTATATGACTAGAGTTTTTGTTATGGAAGTGAGCGGAATCAAGCTGTCAAGAATGTGTGCTTGTGGGGTGTGACAGGCTGGTACAGCGTGCACTGCTTCTCCCTTTCAGCATCGGCAGGAGAGCAGCATGTGGAAAGAGCAGGCGCTCATCCAAAACCGGCAGCAAGCGTGTCCTGTGCCTCCCCGTGTCCCCGAGGGTCTTTTGGTTGTAAGCACAATGGCCAAGTCCAGCAAACAAGTAAAAATAAAACAGAACAAAAATTAAAGGGAAGGGGGAACAGTGAACTTTTACATCTAATAACAAACAAATAAACAAACCAGACTTAACATTGCAGGGATTCTGGAACTCCACTGATGAGATCTTGGGGACCTCCTTCTGTAACACTACTGGTGACACGATGTAATCCGACACCAGGAGGTCTTCAGGTCGGGGATCCTAATCGTACTCATTTCTATATGTTACAGTTGAGAAAGATAAGGTAACAAAGCTTGTTACTATGACTATGACTAGATTTGTTTTGCAACCACACAACTATGGCGTAAAGGAAGAAAGATTTAAGAGGATTGAGATATCTAGAAATAACGTTCATCTAACAGTTTGCAATCTCCATCTGAAAATACATCACACCTTCCTTACTGTGTCATTATTATCCACCCAACTCCTCCTTTCATACATGTTAACTAAGCTTGTAAATTTTAAGAAATACTAAAATGAATTTTTCATCACATTTCAAAGTGTTACTGCCTTATTTTGTATATGTTGTGATTGCTCCATAAAGGAGATATGTCTTCCCACTATCCTCCAAATTGCTCTTCAGAAATTTGGGTTTCTTATGATAACTACTGGAAGGCAACAGAGTACAGGTAATGTATCCTAGGATAAGAAGTGGTTGAAGCTAATCAACACATCTCCTCCCATCCAGCTTACCTGTAGCTGCTTATTGGACTGCCCATTTTTCTCTATGTCTTTTAGCAAACATATTCCGAAACAACTTGCTTTCACCTGACAGGGTCAGCAATGCACTCTCACATCTATGTGATGTCCTGAGGACCAACGGACCAAGTCAGAAACAACTTGGGCCTGGCCCGCAGATGTCTCTGAAGAGTACACTGGTGCCACTCAGACGTGGACAGCTTTTGAGCAACGCACCTAACTGTATCTTTTTCCCAGAAGGAGAAATACATGTGCCTCTGTAATTATTCAGAGTGTAAGTAACAAAGACATTGAAGGAACCCACGTAGGAAACATGACAAAGAAGGTCATAAGAAAACAGTATGAAGATAGCCATATTTGAATGAGCACAGAATGTAAATATGTGTGTTTCATATTAATACTCACTAAATAAAGCACAGTCTCCGGAAAGGATTTTAATAATGGGGAAGAAGTTCACCAGTGTTGCACATCATTTTTCCCTGGCTGTCCCTGTTACCCAGCCATATCCTCTTTTCTCAGTGGGCTCATGAATAAGGTGATCATGGTGGCAGAGACAGCAGTGTGCCCTAACATGGCGGGAGGCTCATTCCTGCACTTCAGCCTATGCTGAAGGTGTACTTCCAACATCGGAGAAGTAGTACTTTATTCATACTGGAACAAGTACTCTGCTGATGGATTTGACTTTCCTGTCTGAAGTGGACCAGCCAAAACCACCTTTTAAATTCCCTTTTCACCATCATAGTATTCCATATAGTTTTGATTATGCTGGGAAAAATAATTTGACAGCTAATCTAGTTTGCCAATGGGTTTATGTGCACAAAATCCACCAGTTTCAGTCATTAAAAAAGCCGGGTTGGTAGAGCAGTGGAATGGCCTTTCGAACACTTCTGAGACCAGCTGGAAGGCAACACTTCGCAGGCTAAGGTAATAGCCCTGCGATGTGGTATATTCTCTGCATCAACAACTGGTATGACTTGGTGTCCTTCTCTGGCCATGACGCACATGTCCAGTAATCAAGGGGGGAGAAGAGGAGCAGCTGCTCTTACAACTATCCCTAAGGACTTACTAATGAAAGTTTTGCTTCTGCTCGCTGCATCTTGGCATCTGCTGGCCTAAGGATCTTAGTTCCCAAGAAGGGGTACTTCCAGGAAGGCGCAGCACTGGTGTGGAACTGGGAGCTGAGGTTGCCACCTGGCTTCTTTGGTTTACGCAGTGTGAACCCATGGGCAAAGAATGGAGCTAGTGCATGAGTTGAGGCCATTCATTGTCACCGTCAAGTGGTCAGTACGCTACACAGCCGAGAGGTCATCTGGAACGAGGAGATCCCAAAGCTGGCAGTGAACACAACCATACGTTGCAATGAAAAAGTATAGCCCCCTAATAGAAGGAGGATGTCTCCTGGAATGCGCCTTTCAGGAATGAAGATTTGGGCTGCCCAACAGAAAAAGCATTGCCACCAGCCCATTTGCTGAAGGTGCAAAGCTAGGAAAGCATCTTTCTCTTTTCTGCTCCAGCTCTTCTACCATCTAATTCATCACAGGGATAGTCATTCAGGCTATTGTATGTCAATATTTAGGCTACAAGGTAGCAGAGGGTTGAGTGTAACTTAGCCACAGGAGGAATGCAGGTTACTCAAAGTAGAACACACTGGATGTGTGACCTTTTCTGTAGACAGTGCTGGTGTGTTTTCAAGTGTGTAAGAGACAGAAACAATGTTGCTGGGTCCTGATATGGAAATTAAACAGGGTCACAGAGGTGTCACACGCTGAGGACAGGTAGACGATGGTGTTTTTTTTTAACGATCTTGATTAAGTTAAAGTGGACCTATCTTCTTGATATCTGTTGCCCTGGACGACTATGAGCTGGATTAGCTAAAAGATCCCTGTGCAGGAGGCAGCAGCACTGTGGCAGTGGTCACCTTTGGGAGGTCCTTGAGTTAGGTGAGGGTTCAGCAGACGGTGAGACACTGGTGGGATTGGCTCGCCCTTGTTCTTTCCCTTTATAGGTCCAGCCCTTCTTTGTGTCTACTTGCACCAAGGGCTGCCCAAGCCTACCACTGGACACTTGGCAGAGAACCACAGAGATGGCTGCATAGGAGCGGACTTCCTGCAGCTGCCTTGGGGACGTCCATAGACCATGTCATTTTGACACCTGCAGATGCTTGGCTTCTGGGAAGCCCCCACCTCTGGGGCTGTAAATACCTTCCTGAGCCTTTACTCCCACAGTTCCTCCTACAACCACTCAAGATAGCATAGCTGTGTGAATCCCAGACATCATGGTGCTTCTGCTCTTAGAGGGAGTTTGAGCAATTCAAAAGCCTGTATTAAGCCAGGTGATGAAATTTCTAAGTGGCGCATGATGGAACAATGAATACTTACCCCAGGACACCTGGATAATAGCTGATAATTATAATGCTATTATTGGTAACAGTGACAGGTGGCATTTATTAAGTACCTACTGTATGCCAGACACAGGGCCTCATACGGGTTTTACTAATTAGACCTGAAAAGAAACTTCCTGAGGTAGGTACACTTATCAGCCTGCTTTGCAGCTAAGAATTTAAAGGCCAGCTCCAAATTGAAAAGCTATGTTTTTAACCATCCTGT
This sequence comes from Dinomys branickii, assembly GCA_004027595.1. Taxonomy (NCBI): domain Eukaryota; kingdom Metazoa; phylum Chordata; class Mammalia; order Rodentia; family Dinomyidae; genus Dinomys; species Dinomys branickii. The sequence continues at coordinate 43,073 of PVLD010013739.1, read as the reverse complement.
TCTCTATTTAATATACAGAATGCTGTGCATTAAAAATGTCTGTTGACGTATCTGTGTTCTCTACTAGAACACAATGCTTAGTTCAAGGTCAAGAAGTACAGCCTGTGGGTACCTTCATTCTTAAGCCCAAGGCCTGAAAAGTATGTTTATGATAAATGCTTGCTAAAAAATGGACAAATAGGAGAAACAGCAGCAGGAGCACGGTTGGCATAAGAGCTCTGTGTTAAAAGAAAACATCATTGAGTCTTGTGACAACACTTCTGCACATTTCCAGGAGGGGAGTCTGGCTCCATAAAAGAATTCAGAAAGAATGCAGAGTACCCTTAGGCTACTGGTGAGAACTGGTGACGGAAAGTTTTACCATCATCTACATCACATTTGGGCAGAGGGAGCAGGGCAGCACAGGCAGGCATTTGTTTTATAGAAAAAAGAGACCCGATATGTTGAAACAAGGCTTTGAATGTTTGTGTTAAAGAGCGCATACATCTAACCAGCAGCAGGGGGAGTGAGACACAGGGAAATCTAAAACTTCAGGGCAACACTAAACAAAAAAAAAGTGGGTATCTGAGTCATCTAGGGATAAAAGCCTGGAGAAATGATTTTACAATGCAGCTTGAAAGTGGACTATTGATATGTTTTAAATACTCCTCAATGTAAAAGGTTTCTGACTGCCCCGAGAGTCCTGATCCATTAGCGTGCAGTTTGATGGAGGTGCTCAGTGAGGGTAAAACACAATAGATTGTTTTTAACCTAAATTACCTGGTTTATTCTTTGAAAATGGCAAAATTCCCACCACCTTTATGCCAGTTAGAATCAGTTTTGGCCCCTGTATTGCGGTCTAAAAAATAACCACAACTGAAGTGAAAACTCACAGTTTCATTTAAATGAACTTCCCTCGGCATAACATAGTGTGATGTGATAAAGTCTCTGCTGTTATCCTCAGATTTTGCTTATAAGGAGTATATAATGTTTTGAAAATCAAAGAGAAATTCATAAATCTTTTCAATGAACACCAAGCCAGAGAAAATCTAGGTCACTTGAAGGGTGTGACATCCTCTTAAGTGTACGTCTATGGTGTTGAGGTTTGAGAGAGTTCTTTGAACCTCAGAGCAAATCCTCCCTTCAGAATACTCCCAGCCGATATCAGAACAAATTCAAACTCTTTCAAGTGATTTTTGACCATTTATGAATTTTTTAATTAGAGTGAAAAAAAACTCCTGTATATTCAAACTGAGCAACTTAGTTGCATAATGAATTATTCCTATTTTAATACACTTACACAAGTTTGGTTTAATATCAGTCCCAGTGCCTGGGAAATTAATATTTGTTTCATTCAATTCATTTTCAGGGTATTCCCTACTCTCACAAAGCCCTAGAGCTCTAAAAGTCTCACTTTTGGTCAGGATTTTAGCTCTTGTAGACTGAAAGTAATAAGCCACTTGACATGAAATGCAAAACATAATGTAAAAGCTGACCCAGAATTGGCTTGAAGACTCAGATACCTGCTTTGTAGTATAAATACAGCCAACCTCAGTTCTAAGTCTGAGCTCTGACATAATTCTGTGATATAGAAAGTATGTTTTGGAATTTGTTGGTTTTATTAAGGTCACCATTTGTGTCATAAGAATTATGCCCAACAAGGCTTGGCTGTCCTGTTATTTGCTCAAAGCAAGAGCTTGCTTACTATGACATGACTTATTCTCAGAAGTATTTGTTCACAGACTTCAAGATAAAGGTACAGGTTGCAAAGATGACTTGCTGTGTTTCAGTGTTTAGTCCTGGATGTAGAAACGGGGGTACACACTGGTCAGGATTTCTTCCATTCCTAACCTTTGCAACTGAGAATCCCAGGTATTCTTCACCAGGACTTCCATCTTGGATCCTAATTCTCATTTCAACTTTCAAATTCCCAGAGCTACAGTTCCAGGCTAGGACCTGGGAATCAATCTCAGGCACTCAAAAATGTTGGACGTTATGATAAAAAAAATTCTGGATCCCAGTGGACAGTCTGGTTCATCTTCTCAACAGTTTATCCCTTCATCTGCCTTTAAGACTGTAAGGAGCACTGACAAATCAAAAGACACATTTCTGGACTATTCATTCTGCACCCCAACCTGATATCCTGTTGCTGCTTTTTGTCCATGAGTCAGGGTACTGAAAGATGTCAGACCAAGGGGAATCCATCAGAGACACAGACCCTGTTGCTGCTGTTGCTGCCCTTCCTAACTTTTGTCCATGAGCTTGGGAAAGTGCAGGCAGCACTGACACCTTGCACATGGTGTCATCTTTGGTGGACAAGCAAAGTTATGTAATTGCTTCTCAGCTCCAGGGCTTAGAATTCAAAACAGCCCTTTACAAATGCAATTTATAATTTCCTTCCAAATGACTGTGGGAGCAGCCTGAATAATTATACATCCCAGCCACTGAATAACCCAGTTTAATGAACATTTTTCAAGCATGTCACATTTACACAATCACTAAATAATTTTCTAAAATTATATTGCATTTAAAGTTGCCCCACATCAACTTGATTATTTTAACTCATGGCCCTAATCATACCTAAAATAAGATTTTTTTTCTTTTTGTATCACTTCATTTATTTTTTTAAACTACGATTTGGTATTCCCATTGAAGATGACTCATACAGGCTAACCAGATGCTCTGTTCAATTTCTTTGTAAGTGTTATGCTTGATTGTCATTGACTTAATCAAAGCTGGCATTCTTTTTCAGGCAGTTAGAACATTGTTAAATTTTCTTTTCATTCACGTAATAATAATAAAAAATCTTGGAAAGCATTCACCACCATAGCTCTGAATTAGACAGAATATACTGTGTAAACAAAGGAAAGTTTCCAGAGCTGCACATCCGTGGGGTTGGAGGAGGGAGGAGGCTGTGGACACGCACTTTATTGTGTTAGCTTTCAGCAGCACATGTTTTGAGAAGATATCAGCCAATTTATTCTCTATGTGAGAAGATATTTATAAATTGGGGCGCAAATAATAATGCTATATTATAAGCAGTATATTCAAATTACTTTTTGCTTTCTTATAAGTCTATTATTCTTATTACCATTATAAATGCATTCCTTTTCTTCTAACAAATTCATAAATCAGGAACTGTGCTCAGGCATGAAGCCGAAATGAAATTAGAAATACAAATGGAGGAAATTGGACAATTAAATAAGCAAGCACTCAACTCATATTTAGGGCTGCAAACACATTGAGCTGTGTGGTTACATAAGCAGAAGGATTAGCATTTAGGTCACTGAACTGGTCTTTGAATTTCCTTGCTCTTTATTAAGGATTCTATTTGCTTCCTGGAATCGTTAACCATGCCATATTAACCACTTCTCTCTTTTTTTTTTTTTTTTTTTTTCGGTACTGGGGATCGAACTCAGGACCCTGCGCTTGCTAGGCAAGCGCTTATTCCACTGAGCTATATCCCCAGCCCCTAACCACTTCTCTCTATCTACCAATATTCCCAAACTTTAAACCTCTTGTCAATAACTGTGTCCCTATGAAAGATGTGTTAGTGGCTCTGACGAAATGTCATTTGGTAATAGCTATTGAATTTTATCTGTGATGGTAAGTGCTTTTGTAAAATTCTCACTCTTGTGGGTTAGAAAGAAGGATTAAGCACATTTTATATTCCTTTGACTCTGTGCACTCACAAGTTTTGAAGCATCAAGTGATTACATGGGGGATTCAAACAAACAGTTTTTCTTACAAAACCATGTTTTGACTTTAATGGAATATTTTTTATTGAAAAATTTTAAAAGCCCTATTTTTTGTTTGTTTGCAGCCTTGAGGGTAAACAAATCACTAAACGGCATCCATATTGCGTCATTCTGGCCAAGTCTGTTCTTGGTGATGAAATCAAACTCAAAAGGCATAAGCTTTTGGTCCACAAAGAATACTCATTGTGAGAGGATGTCTGTTCTTAAACAGCTTTTCCTGTTGTTGTGAACATGTATGTGAGGGACAGGATGCTTGTTATTAACAAAGATAAACTATTTTTGTTTGGGTATAAGTGATGCTTCCAGTCCATGTGGAAATCCATAGAAGTACATCCGGTTACCACATCTGGATTTTGCAAAATGACGACCCACAAATTTCTGTTGCCTTCAGCCTCCGCAGTGCGTGGAGGAGCAGCTTTTCCTGCCCTGCGGGGACGGCACAAACAGCGTTGCCAGGTGACAGACTCTCCTGGTTTTCTCTATTCACACGTGCGCTAGAGAAACGATTTCCAGAATTCGAAATTTTGAATTAAATGGCAATTTTTAAGCACTATATAATTTAATAAAAATCATTCTTGCCCGTAAAGACAGCTTAGGCCCAGCGAATACACGGTTTGGCAGCGCTCTGTGCTGATGCTTCTCGGCTGGGAAATCAGCTACAAATGCGGAATGGTGACAAATCTAACACAGGTAAGTGTGTATTTAGAGTGGACGACCCAGCCGTTCTCCTCTTCATTTCAAATACGCGTCTACTACTTATAAAGAAGATGCCCATTTATATCTATAGATAGAGAAATGTACAGTTTTGGTGTTTCAAAATGAACTCTTCACTCTGTTCCCGCAGGGATATTAGGCAGAAGACCAGTCTAAGCTGCCTAATGAAAACCCAGCGAAGGAATGAGAGTCAGTGTACTGCAGAGACAGCTGCCCAGCCCCTGGGTGTCGGAACACTGTTCACCAGAGCCCAGCCCCTGGATCAGCTGAGGTGCCCATCCACGGGTTAGTGGAGTGTTACTCAGCCATAAAGGAGAATGAAGTCATGACATTGGCCGGAATATGGGCAGAGCAGGGGACCGTAAGCCAGACTCAGAAGGACAAGCGTGGCGTGTTCGCTTTCTTTTGTCAATCTGGAGGTGTGCGGAGGGTGTAAAAGCAAGGGGAGCTATCAGGGAGGGGAAGGGAACCGAGCAGGGGGGGGAAGGGGAGTGACAGAGGGCAAGAGTGAGGGCAGATGCATCAGAGCATGTGCTAGACATGAAAATGTCATAAAGCACACTGTTATTTTATATATTTATATAGACGAATAATTACAATTTGAAATTTTTGTAAAGAAGAAGAAAGCCAAGCATGTTACAGTGTTTCCGCAGTTGCTCACGGGGCCCCTCGGGCTGCACTGAGCTCCTTTCCTATTCACTGTGCCCGTCTGACACGCCCTTTCTCAGCTGAAGGGCCACACAACTCGCTTCCCACATGCACACTGCATTTTAACTATTGCTCTTGTGCACGTCTCCAAAGCAGCTGTGCTCAAGTTCCTGAGGTCAGAAACGCAGTCTTCCTCCAACCTCCTGCCTGTGAACCTAGCGCAGGGCCTGCCTGACTCCAGAGAGCTGGTCCACAGTATGCCTTGCATGGCTCTGAAACAATCTGTGTCATTTACCAGAAGTGAAGCAGCTTGTGCCGAGCTGTTTATGGGTACCAGCGAAAACAGTTTCTCTTAGGTTCCTGCTCTGCACAATGGCCTGATTAGGCATTTACACACATAAAGTGGTAACACAAGTTACTGACAAGGCAGGTTTTTGGCTTGATTCACATCAATTAGCTTAGTACACATATAAATAATAACTTCAAATTATCTGAGTTTCTTAACCTAAAAGCAATTGTTTGTAAGTTTGCCAATAGTTTCTTTTCAACATTAAACATTACTGGATGTTCGGTATTTACCAGGGTGAACATAACATACAACAGTGTTATGTTGTATGTTATTGACAACATAACACTGTTGTCAATAACAGTGTTATGCTCAATTTGAAGCAGATGAAAACAACCACGCTATGTGACACACACAAACCAGCTCCCAGGATGAATGTGATCAGTATGTAGGGCATGTACTAATAAAAATTTAAAAGTAAGTGTATTTTCCACGGTTTAAAAAGAAAAATATATGAAATAATGTCTAGCCATACATTTTTGAAAGAATATTTTCCAAGAATAAAAGCTATTGTTAATTTTTCCTTTTAAATATCTTGCCTATATACAAAATGGTCCAACAGCAAGAGTACCCAAGTGCTCTTTTATTAGATGGAAATACTCCTAGAGACTCTAGCCTGACTTTATGGTTCTTGTCCCCAGGATTCTCTGTTCCAGGCTGATCCCTGGTTTCTTCCTGGGTTGGTGGCAACCAGCCTTCTTGCCTTCACTGGGGTTGGTCACAGTGTGAGGTCAGAAGCCCAGTCAGTGGAGGCAGGAGCATGCTTTCTGATACTTCTGGCTCATCTGCCGAGGCCAGTTTAGTCTTTTGACCACAATATGTTATCCTTGCCATCAGCAAGGGTCCTGGTTGTCATGCAGGGCCACATCTTAGTTGGTGTTATAGAAGGGGAAGGGTGGGAACCCACGTAAGGTGGAATAGCAATATAGTTAAATAGTTTCCGATGGTAAAATCACTAAAGGACCTCTGCTGTGGGATGAAGGAGGACAGATCCCTCCTGCTGGGGCTCAAGCCAGCGGGCCTCAACTCTAGCCCAGCACTTTACCAGCACCACAGGTGGACAGATGCCACAGAAAGGCAGTAGACCAGTCTTTGGAAAGGGGCAAGTCGGCATCTGACTAAAGCCAAACTCCCCACCTTGTGGTGGTTTCATAGAAAAAGGATTCCATCTCCACTTAAAGAAACTCATTCCTTTTGGAATAAAAAAGCCCTCAAAGATGATTTCCCTGGAAAGGAAAAAAAAGTGTTAGAATTGTTTTCATTTTTTGTTTTTTAAAAGTTTAATCTAAACATTCAAATACAGTGGTGACTCGGTTCACGAACTTGATTCTTTCCATGTTTCTGGTTGCAAACGGAATTGAATGAGAACCGAATCAAATTCAACAGTTAGGTTCAAAGTAATGGGGTAATCTGATTCTGTTTTTATCCAGTTTGGTTTCTGACCAGAATCTTAGAGAGAGTTGAGTTTGTGAACCAAGGTACCATAGTATTCACCCAGTGATTTAACCATCCCCTGACAGAATTAAAATGAAAAAATTAGTCTATGACTTTCAGAAACAAAATCCATAATCATTACTCCTATTTATTTTTTATGAATAGAAAATATCCACCTCACAATCCTTAACACAAAAAGATCGTATTTATAAATAACATGACTAAAATGTATTTGTATATCTTGACAAAAATACTGTTCTTTTTAAAACACAAATTGTATCTTTAGTTTGTATTAATCTTATGGCATTAGAGAGTTCTTTTTAAGTTGTCCAGCTCCAAAAAAATAAATAACATAAAATTTCAAAAGTGTATCTTTGAGAAACTCAAAATGACAACAAGAAGACTAGAAAACACTTTTGCCCGAAGAATTTAAGTAACTCAACAGACCTCCTGTCTTTGTTTTGGGACGTTCTGAGAGGGACTGGGATCTCAGAGATTGCTGGTTCTTCTCACATGATCAGCTTCATTAAACGGAAATGAGGTCACCATGGCGCAGCTCAGTGAGCTCCGCTGGTCCCCCGTTATGGTTACACGTCACCACGATGCGCTCATACAGTACACATCTAGTCCTAGTTTCATGTTCTTCCATGGGATCTCACAGCAGCACAAGTCCTTGGCTGTTATGGTCTTTTTTCCCTGATATATTTAAGTTATTAAGACTTTACAGTATAGTAGATATACAGTTGTCCCTTATAACTGAGTTGTAAATTTAGCCTACTAATTACTTTTCTAAATTTACCTCAGTAATAGTGCTACATATTTACTGAATATTTTGTTTGCCAGAAATTGTTTTCAAGTTCTTTATGGACATTAGCTTCCTCGGACCTCATTTGAATAATTAATTCTATGAGTCAAATGCTATTTATCATTTCCATTTAGCAGATGTAGAACTCAAGTCCAGTGTTGTGTAAGTCCTCAAAGTCACACTCTAGGTACTGCCTTACAGATTATATTTTTAAACATAAAATTGTTCTGTTAACAAAAAGGAAGGCCATATGAAATAATTCTGTATAGTAGCTGATTCTACTTAAAATAAAACTAACAAAACTTGAATAACACTGTACAAGCCACACCTGTGATAAGCACTTTACACAAACATAAAGTCCTTTACTCTTCATTCTAATCCTGTGGCTCAGAAAAACCATCGTTATTCCTGTTGCACAGAAAGAAATTGAGACACAGAGAGGGACTAAGTAGATGGCCCCTGGACACCCAGCCAGTACATGATAGAAACTCAAGGGTAAAAAAATCTCTTGCCAGTTATTACCATTACTTCCACATAATAGTCCTTCCACTGTTGTTTGCCTCTGCACAAGTAGTTCTGTCTTCCTAGATCTTAGCAACCTCATTTACAAGTGGGGACTCCATGGCTCAAAGATTCCTATTGAGTGGGCACAAAAAATCCTGCAAAGTCACTTAGAGAAGAGAAAACGTGTTTATGCCAGCCCAAAGATTACAGAACAAACTCCAACTTTTTACCTGGCTGCAAACTAATATTTCTCTGCATAGCACTAAGAATGGTTCTGGTAAGGAATCTAGCAGGAAAATTAGGAGATGGTATTTCAGTGATCTCTAGAAATGCGAACGTTATCTATCTCAGCATCTGTTAGTAGGAGACTGCATAACCTCAAAAACTGTGAAAATCCTGTCTCTGCCATTTACCAGCAGAGTCGTCCTAGGTAACTATTTCGTCTCTCTGACTTCAGTGTCTTTCTCATAGAATGGGAACAATAACGCACTTACTTCAACAGAAGTACTGAGATGTAAGTAACGCGTGTAGACCTGATAGAACATGGCACACAATAAACAGTGAGTAAAACTTAACATTATTATTGCATAAATCTCTGTTCCTATGAAAGTTAAGACTGAGTTCCTATAGTCAAAACTGCAGAAGATTCTTCCTGAAGTGTAAAGAAAACCCAGACTTCTAAAAAGACTTGGAAAAGTGAGTTTAACTTTTTTATCTTTGGGGCAAAAAAGAAAATCTGGTTAAACTGCTCATGGACTAAGATAGCTATCTATAACTTGATGGTAAGTTAGGTTTGCTGCAGCTGTTTAATTTTGGGGGCCTATGGATGAGATCAGCAAAAGCCAGAAGAATTTATGTATTTAATCTGATTAATAGCATTAAGCAATCAGTGTCATTAAATATTAGACAGTTGTTTAGATTGAATTTTTGAAAGTTTGTAAGATATTATTCTGATCACCTCTCTTCAGTTAAGGGAAGAGATAGTGGCCTGATTGTTTGCCAAATGTCATTTCAGTGCATTTTCTGAGGACTGAAAGCAGCATTGTACAACCCAGGATGCAGTTTTCCTTTTACATAACATATTATCTCAGTGTATAAATTACCTGCTATGCAGGGTAAGGAAGGGGAAATCATAGGGAAATGTGACTGTTGTGGTGGTGGTGGTTACGTTGTTGCTTGGAAGTCTGAAAACGCACTTGGGGTTGTTGAAATTTAATACTACCTGGAGGTCCTTTTTGTCCCTCTTATTAGTGTAAACCTACTTTTGCTCCATGGAAGAGCTCAACAAATTAATTGAGAGCTGTAAAGTGAGTTATTAGCTTAGTGCAGATCCAATCTGGAGAGTAAAAAAATTAAGCCTTTAAAAAATTTAATACAGAATGGTACACTAATGGAAATTGATGAGGTATATTCACTCTTTGCTAAGTTCTGTGCAAATATGATATGATTGATTGTCTACAGGCTAAAACCAGTACCCTGAACTTCAGTAAAGCTTTCAGAGCTGAAGGAGATCACAGAGATTACATCATGCGCCAGAGGCCCAGAAGGATTAAGTGATTTGTCTAAGAGTAACCAGATAATGAGAGGATATTCTAGATTTCAGCCAAGTTGATTCCAGGGAAGGCGAATTCTTCCACAGCAAGCAGGGCACTATGGTAATCGTCGTGGTCGCAGCCACTACTTGCAGAGCACAGCCTTGGCTCAGCGCTGTCCTGGGCTCTGCACAGCTGACCCCTCCCACCCGCCCCTGTTCTAGTGCCCCTTGCTCTCTGTGAGGCATACTTTGATCTTTTCATTTCATAGATCAGATGGCTGAGGCCCTGCATTGGTGAGACACTCAGGCCTTCACCTCCAGCAAACAACCAGAGCTGGGATCTGCTCTTAGTCCTAGATCTGCACTCTGTAGGACCAGCTGCTCCACTGTGACTGCATTTTTCACTGGTTTCCCTTCAGGGAAACCCTCCAACCTCCGGCCAGATCAAGCTGGCTTCCTGGACTTGCATCCAAATGGCCAAAAGAGGGCAACACAGTTCCCAAGATTCTCAGGTTACAGGGCAAGGAGAGACGCCAGGATTTAAGTTACTTCTTTGTCGCCTGTTCTTAAAAATCAACAGATTGACTTTTAAAAGCACCAAGTGTAAGCAATCTGCCTGCTACCGAAACGTTACCTTTTTGCCTATGGATTTAAGACCATAAATTTAGATCAAAATCAGATAGTGAAGCCCAAGAATTTGGGAAAAGAACATTAGGCCTCACGCTCTGTAAGTCAATGTTTTGAGGTTAACTAGAAGTATTATAGAAATGTGTGATTTCAAACTGCATTTTCTACTTGAAAAAGAAACTTCCAAATATGCAGAACTACTTACTTTATGTTTCTAGGTTAAAAATATATTGGAAACTGATGTACTCGTATTCTGGGAGAAGATAACTACAGTTATACTAGAAATACCACAGCAAGATATTTTAGGGTTACTAGGTAGGCTGTTAAGTGTTTATGATGCTTTAGACGTGTTAAGCTCCCAGGCAACATGAAGAAAAGTGTTTAATTGTTTGGAAACTTCTTTTATTAAAATAATTTTAAATAATAACGCTATTTTCAATACAGGTGTGATAATACTTATTAAAGCATGGTGTGGTTCATGTTATGAACTCGGCAATGTAATAATTCAGCTGTCTCCTAGCGCCTTCCAGTCTGGACACCAGACCCTAGTAGTAAAATGCAAATACCCTTTTAAAAAATAAACAGCCCCTCGAACAGTGAGCGCATGAGCAGAGTGCAGCAGGGTAAGGGGCGCACTCTTTCCTCAACGACTCATGCGTTTGGCTTTGACTGCATTTAAGAGATCAATTCAGAGAGAACTGGACTTCTATGCTCCGCAAAGGGAGGGAGAATAAAAGCTTGTCATTCACAAGCAGCTACAGAGGAAACTAGAGGCAGGATATAGGGGTTAGGAAATTTAGGTATCTCCAAAAAAGATTCGAGTAAAGTGCACAGTTACTGTCAAAAATATATTATTTTGATCCTAGGAAAATTAAGATATTTTTATCTAACTAGATTGCTGACCTTGTTAATACATTTGGTTTTCATGGACCATACAATCACCATCGGACATAAAAAGACTAGATTGCTTTAAAAAAAAACAACACAAGGTTTTGCTTGGAGTTATCTACAGGAATCTTGCGAACACAACTGAAGGATAACATTCTGCAGCTCTTTGGATACGGAATGACTTCCTCGGACCAGTCCGCCGAGGGAGTTGAGGGGCTGCTAACGCACTGACTGAAGCGGGCGATTCTCCAGAGCCCGGGCTCTCCCAGGCTCTGGCTCCCGTCTGCCTAGTCGCCAGTGCTTTCTTCGTCGTCTTTTTCTCCTTCTACCCCTTCGGCACGAGACCGGGAAATCATGAAGAGTTTCTCCTTGTTTGTAAACTGCCTCTGCATCGGCTGGGGTGGTTCGGCCTCGGGTGGCTCTTGGCTGGGACCCTCGGACGGGCTCTGCTCGGTCCCCATCTCGGAGGCGGCCGCACAGTCGTGCCTATTACTGGCTACCGAGTCCACCACCGACTCCAGGGAGGTGCCGGCCTCCTGCAGCGGGATGTAGCCCTTATTGCTGCTGCTGGACGGGTCGTCCGACTGCGAGCTCCGCGAGTCCCGCCTGCTGGCGCAGGGCGATTCCTCCAGGCACAAAGGAGGCGAGGGAGAAGCTGCCGAGTCCGGATGGGTGGAGCCGGGCTCTGCGCTCCGCGGGGAGGGCGGAGGCTCCGGGGACGGCGGGGTGCGGTAGTCTGGGAGCCCGCTGGTGCTGCAGCGCCGCAGGGCCGCGTACCTGCCGGTCCTGGGCAGGCGGCCGCCCTGGGGTCCCGCGGTGCGTGCCCCGTCCGTGCCCTCGGCCTCCGCCAGCGCGCCGTGCGCCCAGGGGGCGCCACCCTCCGCGCCGCGGAGGTCGGTGAGGCTCAGGTCGAGTGCGCCACCTCGCGGGAGCTCCCTGGACCCACGCTCCCCCGGCGACCTCCGCCAGCTGCAGCTCGCGCCCTCCGCATCCCCGTCGCGCTCACGGTCCCCGGGCAGGGGCAGCAGCGCGAAGGCGCTCAGCGAGGAGCCCACGAGCGAGCTCGCGGTGCTCGGGCGCCCCCAGCTGCCGGGCGGGCTGCAGGGCGCCGGGCTGCTGCAGCCGCTGGCAGCCGGGGGCGCCGCAATCCGGCGACGGCCGGCCCCTCCCGTGCGCTCGCGCCAGATGCTGTACACCGCCTCGGCCACGCTCGGGGGCTCCGGTGGGTGGCGCGGGGACGAGGCCAGATCTGGCGGGGACGCCTCGCGGGGGCGCCACGCGCCGCGGGCCAGCAGGGACGCCGCCCCGAAGGCGTCGCCCGCGCCCGGCGTCCGCTCCAGGCCGCGCGGCTGCATGCGGCCCAGGAAGCCGTTGAGCGGCGCGGGCCCCGGGGGTGCGGCGGCGGCGGCGGCGGCAGCCGGGTCCTTGGCTCGCAGGCTGTGCACGTCGATGACGGTGGAGTAGAGGTCTCGCAAGTTGATGATCTTGGTCTTCTTGTCGCGGTTCTCGTGCAGCACGGCGTTGGCGCAGATGAAGAGGAAAATGCCGATGCCCATGATGAGCGGCCCGAAGACCTTGAGCTTGTCTGAGTGCAGGTAGCCCGAGAAGATGCGGAAGAAGAAGCCCATGGGCGCGGGCGAAGAGGAGCCGGGCGCGCGCGTGCTTCGGGGCGCGCCCACGGAGCTGGAGGGGGCGCCCCCCGGGGGGCTCCAGGACTGGGCCAGGCTGCTGCTGTTGGCCGGGGCGCGGTGCCCGGTGCCCGCGGGGGGCAGCTGTCTGCCCCCCTCCCTGGAGGCCCCGGTGGCTTTGGGCCAGTAGCCCACCACGGCCAGGGCGATGCCCACCAGCAGCACGAGGATCCCGCACAGGGCGATGAGCCCAGAGACGGAGCAGAGCTTCAGCTTGCCTTTCACCACCACCACGTCGTTCTTGCGCCTCTTCTTGGCTTTCCGCTTCCGCTTGGGCACCTGGCCCGGGGGGCGCAGGGGATCCTGCTTCCGGGCAGAAATCCTCAGCAGGCCGCCGGTGGCGATCATGGCGAACTCACAGGGCGCGGGTCTGGCCCGGGGCCCGGCTGAGGCTCGTGCAGGGGCGCGGCCAGTGCCCACTAGCTGCTCCGCCGCCTCCTGCTGCTGCAGAGCAGAGGGAGACAGTCAGGGGTGGAGGCTCGGCTGCAGCAGCGACATCCCATACCCATAATGGCCTGGCTCCCAGATCCCACGCTAGGGTACCCTCCCCGGCTCTCCCCACTAGCCAAGTGCCCAGCGCTGGGCCCAGGGGTGCATGGAGAGCAAGGGACGGGGGCGCTGTTTCGGTAACCTAATGATAGGTGGCGATGGAACAATCTCAGGGAAGCCTCTGTCTGCCCCCTCCCCACCTCCTACGCACTTCCCTAGGTAATGCCAACCTTGCTGTGCTCAAACCCTCTGGCTCCCCGTCAGCCAGGACTCTGTGTGGGGACTCGGTGTAGTGGTGAAGGGCTTTCCTGGCATCTTTCTCTGGCTAGAATCAGAGACTGTCCACCCGAGGGGCGGCAGGAGTGTCCCTACCTAAGCCACAGACTCTGTCACTAAAACAGTCACAAAAGTTTCTTTTGTACCAAAGCAAAAAGAATTCACCTCACTGGATGAAAGGAAAGGCCATACAGGCAGGGAGGTGGCTTAGTTACTCTACATGCTTAATAGAGCTGAAGGCTGGGGAGAGAAATGTTTTAATACTCCCGCAGCAAGACCCTGCACAAAGCTGGCTGTCTCCTACTCTGGTTCCTGCAGCTAAAGGCAAGCAGATCCCTCTGACAGCCTCCTCATCTCAACTCGGCAACATCTGGACAGCTTCTGGGGTGGAATATTTAGTTTTAGGTAACGGTTATGTAACTGAGCTCTTCCTAATGGCCTTCTCTCCTCCCTCAGAGGAATTCCCTTAAAGGTATCTCGTGCTACATTTCACCGGGGATTTTGAGAGGTGCCTCAGAATGTCCAAGAGAAAGATCTTTCTCTCACGTGGGAAAATTACAGTGGGGGAGCACTCTGCCATACTAGTTTCCTGACCCCTGCCCTGGTAACGTGCCCAGTGCAGTCCACAGAATCCCAGGACTCAGACGAGTAGACAGTTAAGTAGGCAAGCGTCTCCATCACAGCAGTGATGGCCCCTAGGATGGCGTTCCCTCAGGGACAGCTGCCGGCCCCGTCCTTTGCAGGGGGTCATTTTTGGGAAAAGAAGGTGGCACCAGCCCATGGGCTGTCTTTAGGAAATTCATTTAGTTGTTTGTAAAATAGCCTGCTTAGGTACATTCACAGATGCCTATCTGCGGTTATCTGTCAGCTTCTTAAAAGCCCAGCCCTGCTGGATCCTCCGAGGTAGAATGTTTTCTGTTCCACTGGTCTTGTTACCCATTATAACAGAGACGCTAATGCTGAGGGTGTTGCCTGAGTCTGAAGGATGTAACTGTCTTTCACAGGCCTTTTCTTTTTCGTATTTTATCCTTTCTAAGATAATGCACGTTTTAGAATGAGCTGCCCTTTGAAAACGTGGGATTACTTGCTTTGAACTGGTGCTGGGTTGAAAACCATTGGCCCTGAGTGTTCCTCACACTGCATGGGTAGAGACAGAATCTTTCTCCACGTCTCAAAGCAAATGGTAATCAACTCCACGATGTTTGCTGATCAGCATCTCTCTGGAACTTGGTTGAACAGCAGTAAACAGAAACACTAGGTAGGCTAGGGAGGGGTCTATAGCGAGAATAGAACTATACGCCTTTTAAATTTTGTTTTTAAAAGCTGTACGTACAGTCTTACCCCGCCCCCCATAATTGCATTTATCATGTAGTTGCAAGACAGAGATCCTACGTCCAGCCCTGGACTCCAGCCTCCTTAATAACCTGGAGGTCTGTGGCTGTCTTGCGAAGGCTTTGAGGACTAGACATGTTAAACGCAAAGCCGGTCTCGGTCTGCAGGCTGCCTCCCCGGAGAAGCGCCGCCGTTCTGGGTACCGGTGAGGCGCTCCAGAGCGCTGGCTGTCCTGGGAGAAGGGTAGCCACTTAGAGCTCCCTTCTGGGGGGCTCCGGGAGCCAGTAAGAGAGCTTGGAGTGGATTTCAGCAACCCTTTACCAGAGATCTTCCGAATGAGTTTAACAGGAATAATTAGCTGCCTAGTTTATTATTCCTTCAGCTCCCCTGAGGGCTGAACTTGCCAGCGCATCGCCACCGGACAGGAAAGGGTGACGAGGTCCGGTGCCCCGGGAGACCCCTCGGAGCCTTTCCTTTCGTTCACCTCACGGAAGAGACTTGCAGGTGGGCGAGGCTGGCTGCCCTAGCGACCCGCCGCCGGTGCCGGGCTTCCCGTGGTGAGGAGTGGAGGATGGGAAGTCTCGGAGGGAGGGCTAAAATACAACTGCTTCCAAGAGACACAGCCAAGTTCTCCCTGCTCGCGACGGATTGAATCCCCGGCGTGGGGGCTCTGCGCCCGGGGCTGCGAGCGCCCGGCACCCCCGACCCCGGCCCCCGGGGGCAGAGCGCCCGGGCCTCCGCGATGGCCGCGTCTGTGCCTGGGTCACCTGCGCGCGGCGGCTGCGAGCGCGCCCGCCGGGCGGGGAGGCGGCGGGAACGCAGCGGGCCACCCGCGCTCGTCCCCGGGCTGCGCCTCTGCGGAAGGCGCCTCGCCCCGGCCGCTGGCGGGGGGTCGGGGCCGGGGGCGCGGGGCGCGGGGAGCCCGGGCCGAGGACAAAATGGCAGCGTCTCGGCGAACAGTCGCTCACTTACCCGGGCAAGGCGCGGGCGCTCGGGCGACACAAAGGCAGCATGGAGAAACTTTTCAGCCCGAGCCGACGGCCGGGAGCGGGGACAGCGGCGCGGGGTCCCCCGGGCGCGCGCGGCTCAGCGGTCCAGCGGGGGCAAGCGTCCTAGGCGCGCTCGCGGCCCCCTCCGGCGCCGTGGCGGGAGCCATTTCCAAGAGTTTCCAAGAAGTGTCGGGTCCCCGGCGGCGTCCTGCAGCCTGCTCGAGTGCGGCTCCCCGGGCGCTCCGCCCCCCGCGCGCCACGTCCCCTCCCGCGGCGCCCGCGCGGTCCCCGGCCTCGCGCCTCTTTTGTGTGGCTGCGGCGCGCCGGGCTCCGCCGGGTGGAGTGGAGCTCGGGGCGGC
The DNA here is from genome assembly GCA_004027595.1 of Dinomys branickii. NCBI lineage: Eukaryota > Metazoa > Chordata > Mammalia > Rodentia > Dinomyidae > Dinomys > Dinomys branickii. Next base: position 26,703 of record PVLD010013739.1, on the reverse strand, counting down.
CGGACTGGCGGCTGTTGCTAAGAGACCGGAGCCATGACACAGGGAGATTGCGGCAGGATGGCAGTCGGTGCCCGCCAGACAGCGGCTCCGGGGCGCACCCACCGCGCCCGCCCCCTCCTCCCGGGCCCCCTCCGCGCCAGTCCCCGCGTCGCCACCTCCTTCCCAGCCACCCGCCGTCCGTCCCTTCGGAAGCCGGGCGTCTGGGAGCAGCGCCGCGAGGGGGTCGCTCGACCTTCCCGCCCCCGGGTCACCCAGGGGCCGCCCCGCCCTTGCAGGCAGCGGGCTGCTTTCCCCCAACTACCTGTCTGAGCAGCCGCCCGGGGGCGTCCGCAGGCCGGGCCCGCCTCTCCGGGGTCTCCCCATCTACACCTCGGGCGCTCTCTCCAGGGTGCCGGGCACTGCCCCTTCCCTCTCCCTCTCGGCCTCCCTCCTCTGTGCTCTCTGCTCTTTTGTGGCCTCCACTCCTCGACGCGACCCAGTCCTGGCGGTGTCACCCCTCCCACTGAGAGTTTGCAGAGCGGACGCCAGCGAGCGAGCACAGTGAGTTGTCCCGGCTAGCTCGGGCCGCGGCGCGCCGCGGGGCGCACGGCGGGGCGCTGACAGCTTTTGCCTGCTGTTGCGGCGCTCCCGCCCTCCCCTGCTTTGTGACCGGCCTTGTGGGGTTGGCATCGGCTGCTAAGTTCCTCCGCGTGCAGCTCCCGCCGTCCCCACCCGGGGCGGCAGTTAGGGATTGGGAGGAAAATATTCTCCAGGAACGGGGCTAGCATCAAAGAGGGGGCGGGAGAGGGGGCAGGGCGGCTGGCCAAACTCCCTACGTCATTTGCCAAAGGGTGAAGGGGAGAGGGAGCCCCTTTCTCCCCAGCTCATCCCTCTCCTCTCCGCGGTGAAGTAAAAATGACAGGGAAAAGCGAATTTCCGAGTGGAATTTCCCCATGGGGTACTGAGAAAGTAGGAACGATTTTAATTATCTGTTGAAACGAAGCAGCCAAGATTCAGGAGAGCAGATAAAGCAAGTGCTGCCTGGAACCTGGGACCCAGGCAGAAATATTGCGGTGGTAGAAGTGCTGGTAGGTGTTGTGTATTCCGCTTTGCTGTTTAGGGGTCCACAAGAGGAGGGTTTGGCCTCCCCCAGTTCGAGCTCCAGGAGTGTTCTCCATGTACACAATGTCGGCTGGTGTTAAACCCAGTGCATGCATTTAAAAAAACTCAATAAATATCCAAAACTGACAGGTTCATTGATGTAAATGCGCATAATGATGTGTGAGGTGGACTGGAGAGGGTGGGGAGGGACACGCACCCTGAAGGAGAAATGCATCATCGTACAGGCAACAGGAACCTGTTTGGAGGTGGCCCTTGTCCCCCTTCTCAGCAAAGGACGAACCTGCGTTATGATCAGTGAGCAGAGCCCCTCTCCTTCCACCTGTCTATTCCTGCACTGAGGAGAGTATTAGAATGCAAGCCTCCACGGGGGAAGTTTTAAATTCCACCTTGACTGTTCCCTTTTACGGAAATCGCTACAAAGGAGAAACAACTCAATTAGATCTGGTTGTCTTCTAAAGCCTTTTTGGCCCTGGACGTCCAGATTTCATGAATCCAGATAATAATCTTGTATTTTGCACAAAGATTAGACCTGCAGTCTTATCTCTTACGCAGCCTGCTACCGAGGCTGGAGGTGCCAACTCCTGTTCTCTGTATCCTGAGCTACGCACACAGGAATAACAAGGAGGAACATCAGTAGGATTTTAGGTGGATTAAGCTGTTAATAGTTTCAAATTTCTGCATAAATAATAGCCATCATTTGTACATTTAAAACTCATTTGAGGGATTTGGAGAAGAAAAGACTTTTTCTAGACAAGTGGGCCTTGGGACACAGCTAGTGCTTTCTTATGCCTATGACTGGAACAGAATTTATGGTTTATCCCTCAAAGGCTTCCCTTCCAGACCAACCTCCTTGGTACTTTGAACTGTTCTGTTTAACCAGAGCATTAACAAGTTTGGTAATTTTCTTTATTTTCAGTGCACAGAATCAGAGGAAGTCAAACAGACCCCATCTGTTTGCAGTGGAGTCCTTTCTTCCCTCTGTGATGCAGCATCCACAGACACCCCCAGGACTTTTCAAGTTATGCAGGGTTATTTTTCTAAAAGAACATTGATACTCTTGGCCCTTGTGTCCTTCTTGGTTGCAGTTAGGCTGGTTGAAAGGATGATTCCTGAGACTGTTGGACACTGTGGAGGATTGAAGGCTAAGGCTACCTCACGGTGATAGTTCTCAGATGTCTGCTAGCTCTCCACAGCCTTGGGAACATGTTTTAGCAGGGACAGTCTTGAAGGAAGGCCTTGGGGGCAGGGAGGAGAAAGATTACCTTAGTTTCATTAACCTCTGACCCAATGGCAAACTTTCATTTGCTTGTTCTTTAAAAGAATCCTTATATAATGTATTCGGTGTCGTAATTTATTCACAACTTCCCTGATCATGTCACCACTGTGGCTTTGCAGGCCAGCTGGGCTCCTTTGCTACCAGAGGGGAGGTAGTGACTTGCACAGTTACACGCAGCCCCTCTTGTCCTGAGCTGAGTACCTGCGGAGGACACTCTGCTCATGCCAGTAGCCCTGGAGCTGCCACCTCTCCACACACTAACTCTCAGATTGCTCTGGGAGTAGTTTATCCTTGCCACTAACCAGCTACTTAATTTAGTTAAGTAACTAGGTTACTTCAGCTTTCCTGACTCAGTTTCCCCATCTGTAATGGGGTTAGTGACACCAACATGCCCCTCAGCATTGCCGAGATGAGGTTTAAATGAGTTCAGTTGGCATAAGCCAGTGCTCAGCACATTCTAAACATGCAGCCTTAGCTAGGACTGTATTAATCCTAACATCACCCAGCTCAAAGCCCTCACTGTCCTCCTCCATTGCAGTTCCCCGGGATCTACACAGGACCTGTGTGCACCTCATCTCCCAAAGCAGGGCTCCAGGATCAGGCACTGTGATCAAACTGTCCCTACCTGCAGTGGCCCAAAGCCACTCCAGAAGGCTCACTTTGCAGGGCAAAAATGCTTTCTCCTTTGGTAATGTGCTCATTTTGCAATTAACCTGGGTCCTTTAATTTCCATTTGCTGGATGGACTCAGATTTCAAATTCATGTCACACTTCATTCAAATTAAAAATTTGCAGAACCACAACCAAGAGGATATTCTCCAGACCAGAAGTGTAAGGACGTCACAGAAATCACAGTCCAGCCTGTATGGCAGCTCCATATAAGCAGAAAGAAATCATCACCCTCGGTTGGCTCAGGACAGAGAATCTCCCATTTGTATTCTTTATACCTTCTCCCTCTTCATATCCCCTGCAATAAAAAAATCAAATGATAAACAACTATGACAAAAGAAAACAATACACTAAACAACATGAAAGTTAACAAGGACATACCTGAAGTGTTACCAAGACATACCTCTATCAAAAAGTATTTGCTGTTTATCTGAAATAGAAACTTAATTGGTCATCTTGAATTTAATCTGTAAGCCAACTGCGATGTACCTTTGTAGCTTCAAAATTTTGTCAGGGTACATCCAGAGGCCAAAAAGCCCGAGAAGACAGAAAACATGAATGCAACAGTGGACTAAAGGCTCTGCTATGGCTTAGTTCTAAAATGTCACTCAAAAGTTTCATGTTTGGAAGATGACTGGATCATGTAGTGCTGCACTCATGGGTGGACTCATGGACTCATCCTTCCATGGGTTCAGAAGTTCATGTGCTGTTAGGAGGTAGGTCTGGTTGGAGGGGGTGGGTCACTATGGGAGCACCCTTCTCCCCCTGCTCTTTTCTCTCTCTCTGCTTCCTGGCTAATGTGGGCTGAGCAGCTTCTTTCTGCCATGCCCTTCCACCATACCCATTTCTGCCTGGAGCCAGCCAACCATGGACTGAACCCATGAAAACCGTGAGCCAAATAAGCCTCTCCTGCTTTAAACTGTGAGTGTCCCACTAACAAGAAATTGACTACTAAAACCTCATTCAATTTTCCTGGGAACGAAGTCAGCAAGTAGACAAGACACTAAACTGAAAATGAGTGCAGCAGTAGAGTCGCCAGGCTCCCAAGTGTATGTCCACAGCTGGGCTAGGTAGAGCCTTAGGGCTTTGCAACTGCAGCTTTTCTCCATAGGATGCTGCTGGCTCAAGGGACAGGTGCTTGCCTCCACCTCCCATCGTCAGGGCCTTTCTAAAGAGATAGAACCACAGTTTGGAAATCAAAGATAAAGTCACATCAGGGTCAAGGTCATGACGAGCCCCTTTGTTGTGCTGATGAGAGATATCCAGTAAGTTCAAACCCAAGCTCCTTCAACCCAAAGCCCAGGGTAAAGAAATAATACAGAATCTAAGTGCCTTCCTTAGAACTCATCCGACAGGGTCTTCTACATCTACGCCAGATAAATGGCATGTGGCAGTGTTGGCCTTTATTTCTGTCTTCAGTCCTATTCATTCTTATTATTACAGTAAAACCACTCTCAATTGTGGACCTACCAGAAGGTTGTTTTCTCTAACAAGTAAGTTCATTTTCTGTACATTCAATTTTCCCAAATAGCCTGACTTTCCTACCATTTTCCATGTACACCATCAAAGTAGGATTCTGTGCCTTCCAGAATAATTTGAGATCTGAGATGAGTACTTAGAAAGGGTGGCAGGCCTAAAAGCAGATCAAAGATGAGCTTGGAACAGACTTCGCAGAGAGGGCATCCTCAGTGGAGCCCCTGGGAAGAGACCCACACCTATATTTGCCCCATGTTCCCAAAGTGCCTCCAGTGTCCACTGTGGTGTGCAGGTTGTTTTGTATAATTTACGGTGTCATGCACAGGTGACTCATGCTACTAAGAGATCAATAAATTATAACTCACTTGTCTGATCTTTGAAAATTAATGGCAATGGGAGGTTGGAGACTAAAAATGATCAAGATGTATTATGTATCTTAGATATACACTAATAATAAGAAGAATCATTGTGATATAAACTTCTCTGGGTACGCAGTAGAGAAGAAGAGCTCATTTTTGAAAGTAAATAATGACAAGATCACTATTACTGCTGGGACCACAGATCTCTGATTCACCCAATAGCAGTTTGCTAAACTCTTCTTGGGGACCCAGCACTGTGAGTCTTGCACTCATTCAATAAGTATTTCCTGAGCGTCTACTATTTTTCAGTTAGCCTTCCAGGCACTGGAGATCATGATCAGTGCAGACCAAATCCCTGTCCCCTAGGGGATGGAGAGGGGGACCAGATAGTAAACAAGTGAGATAGTGATAGATATTTAACTCTTCATAAGGGGTGTGAAGACATTTAGAAAGCATTCTGGGACTGATCAGAAGGGGCAGTAAGAGAGAATGAATCAGACTGGGTGTTCAGGGAAGACCTCTCCAGGAGTGACGGTCCACTGAGAAGGAGAGCTGAAAATGAGCCATTCAACTGTATCCTTAGGACAAGAAAATGGTTCAGGGACATGGTCTATCATCATCCTGTTGAATTCAGCAAAGAAAAAGCCAGTACAATGTGAGAGGGGAAAATCTCTAAATGCTGGAGGATTTTCTAAAAATACAGAAAGATCACTACAGGGAGGAAGGTAAACAAGGGATAGTTCACAAATCTGGTCACCGCTTCCCTCAGCCTGCAGTGGACTTGGAGAAGGGAAGGGAAAAGACTGGACCATGAGTAGAAAGGGCCTGGACAAGGCCTCTCTGATGGGGGTAAAGGCCTTTGAAGGGGCAGGGAAGAGAGGGTGGCCCAGGTGTTAGGTGGCAAAGCAGGCCACTGGCAGGCGTGTGAAGAAGCCCAGAGAGGAGCCTCTCCAGCCCTGTGCTCTTCCGTCTATGGCCTGAGGACTACTTACAGCATCACATCCCCTTTTCCCTGGGAGCTGCTCAGAAGTGTACACTGGAGCTCCATCCCAAGACAGCTGAGTCAGAATCTGCATTTTAACAAGTTGTTTTTTGTGCACATAAAACTCAAAGCTACAGTAATAGAACTTACCTGATCCTAGTCTTTGCTGTCTTTGTGATTTGGGTGTGTGTGTGTTTTAGGGGCAGCAATGGTTAGCTTTCAAATGTGCCTTTCAAATAGTGACCCTATGTGATATATGATAGTGACCCTATGTGACAGTGATCTGATTTCACTGTTTGACTATAATACCAAATAGTGAGATATCTGACGTCTGAGGCCAAATTCTGAATGTGTGTCTTACACAGAACAGCAGCATGCCTTTTAACCCAAACAGATAGAGAAACTTACAACTTAGTGGCCTTTGTAAGCGTCTTCCTCTGTCTTAGAAACAGGTGTGGTGGTACGGGCTGGGGGTATAGCTCAGAGGCATAAGTACTTGCCTGGTAAGCACAAGGTCCTGAGTTCGATCCCTGGTACCGAAAAAAAAAAAAAAAAGAAATAGGTATGGTGGGTGTTGGACCAGAATAGAGCTCCTAAAAGACTACATTTATTCTACTTGTGGATTAATCTTTAGATCCAGACCATCCACACGCAAGCGGCCTTGCACCTTCCAGCCTCATTACAGTGAGTGAGTTACTTACGCCTCTAAACAGAGTTGTGCTGTCTGTTAAGAGCGCCTTATGACTTCCCTCTCTCGGGGCAGTTGTAAGGAAACGAGCTAGGAGCGGGCCCCCACCAACTTCACCACCCCTGCAGAGCACCGCTAGTTGGACAGATGGTAGGGAAAACTGCACACTCGCTATATAGTATTCCCTCTCCATCTCTGTCAACACCCCTATACTTATTCTATAAATCATGGGGCCCCTAAGCCACTACTAGATTTTGCTTGGGATGTGTCAAGGTCTGCAGCTTTTCCCAGATGCTCGCTGTTGGGTCATGGTGATGATGGCAAGAGCACCTACGTGCGGAGCACCTCGCCAGCCCTGCGAACCGGGGTCCGGTCCCACGCGCTCAGCAGGCTCTTGCGCTTGCTCAGTGCTTCCCAGGGTGGCCCTGACAGCCTTCTGCAGCTTCCTGCTCTCAATTCTGTCTCTGAGCCTCTTGCTTCTCCAGTAACCATGCTTCAAAGCAGGTTTAGGTTTCCCTAAATCTTACTACCTGGACGTTGGGGCATCATGGCAGTGCCACTCGTTAGGACCGTCCCCAGCAGCCTTGCCACGCCTGCGATCCCCACCTAGGCTGTGCAATTATAAAATCATGCATTTAAGGCTCATGAAGGGACCAAGGGATCATAACAAGGATTTGAAATTTATAGCTCAAGGGGTACAGGCCAATTATTTTTTATGCCACACATCTTTCAGGTGGCCTCATCTGGCTTCATGTACAATGAATTCATATTCCTTGGGGGTAAAGCAAGTTACAGTGAAAAAGAAACTAACCTCCTCCAAGTCATACCATAGAGCATATATATGTCTAATTTATAAAACCAATGAATCAGTAGTTATCTGGAGCATGTTTTTGGCTAGTGCAACTCTTCTGATCTTATCAGAAGCATAAAAGATATGTTAAATTATTAAAATGAGCTCAAAGTAGTATATATTTCCCATGGAGGGGAAAAGCACACATTTTTCACAGTAAATTTAGTTTTGAATTTCTATAAAACCTCACTGACAACAATCTGAGGAGGTTTCTCTAAGCTAAAGAAGACTGAAGTATCATTACATTGGAGAAGCATCACAAATATTTCTTGTCTGGCGATAAAGATGCCAACATTACTTCTTGACAGACAAAGTAGTTACACAGCTTTCTATAGAGGAAAGATATTGGTATGTAATATTGGTGTCCTGGATACCGATATACAGAGAAATCAGAGATAATGCTTGGAAATATGCCTGACTTCTGTTATTTTCCAAAGTCATTTCCTCCAAGGATCAGGATTTGGCTATGGAAAGGTCTGCAGGGAAAGAGCTAAGTACTTACAGCAGGTTGTGTAAGAATGTAATACATTTACCTCACAAAGTGTGACTATCATGGATTTCCTTCAAACTCATCACAAACACAGCTTCTGATTTTGATGACATTAATATTAATGCAATGATAGAGAAATGATACTTTCTTGATATTTGATACCAATCAGTACTATAGCTCCATTTTGTTGCTGTTAGGGAAATGATGTTTTTCCTACTTGCAGCCATATGTACGTATATGGTCAAGATGACAGAATCCATCAACCAAGAGGGGAGAATTAAGCATCACTGTAATTGTGGCAGTCACCTTAAAACCTTACACACTAGAACCTAGGTGTGTTTAATGGCTCATTCTAGAAATGTGAAAACTCACTGAGTCTGCAGCTTCCATTTCACGAGCTGTGAAGGAATCTCTCCCACCCTGACAGTGCCCTGGGGTGGAGACCAAGCTTTGAACACGTGACTTTGGTTGTCAAATCCAAAGTCACAGGAGGACAGCTGGGCAGGATAGTGTCACTGAGCTATGCCTCTCCTCACCAAGAAAGTTACGAGACTGAGGACCTGAACTCGCATTTTCTGTTTCCATCTCTACTGCCAGTGGAGACATCAAAATGTTGACAACTTTCTGTCTCTGAGCAAGACAGGTTCTAAATCATGACAAGCCAACAGCTTTTGTACCTTTTTGAGGGGTGAGGTGGGGACTTGAAAATGCCCTGTGTATTAAGAGGGTGGAGAAAGTCAAACTACACAATGTGATTTCCTCTTCATTTTCACAGCCATAAAAATCTCAAGGGTGTGTTACATAACCTCTTGCACCCAATACGTATCAATGTACTATTTAAAAGATACATAATGTAGAATAGTTGGTATTGAGGCATGTGATTAAAAGAAAGTACTATTTGGCTTTTAAAGATTCTCTCCTGTCATCTGAAATTTGATCCTGAAAAGCCCAAACTGGCTTCTTTAGACCAAGTCCTTGTATTCTTCTTTGCAGCTACAGAAGCCAGGGTCACGTCATTTCTGTCATGTTCCTTGAGCAGCTTTCTCTGGCTCTCTGGTGGAACTATAAATATTGGTTTATACAAAAAATAATAAAATCGCAATGTCCCAGATCACAGCGAAACTGCTGCATTTTGGTCTCTGCCACTCTGAATCCTATCCTGACCTGAACTAGTGATTTCCAAACTTCTTCAGGAGGTGGGACATTTGAGAATCTCAGCTCTGCTGGGAACATGATGGTTCACCAGGCTTAAAATACATTTATGTATGAGTTTGGATTGAGCTCTGGTGTAGTTTGGGTGTCACCAAAGCCCATGTGTTCAAAGCTCGGTCTCCAACCCAGATGCTATCAGGAGCTGGTGGAGCTTTATGAGTTGGGGTCCAGTAGAGGTCTTCCAGTCACTGAGCTCAGGGTCCTGAGGGGAAATTGGGCCCTCAGCCCCTTTGTTTTCCACTCTTTACATCCCAACCTTGATTTGAGTGACTTTGCTTGCCACACACTTCCATCATAATGTGTCACCGCTAGCCCAAAGCCATGGGGCCACCTGATGGTAGACTAAACCCTGCGAAAGTGTAAGCCAAAGGAAATCCTTTCTCTTCATAAGTCAGCCATCTCAGGCATTTGCTATAGTGATGGGAAGCAGGTCAACATAAATCATCTAGCATCAGATTCTTACAGAGAACGATAAGTCTCCTAAAATATACAAGGACTATTAGTGAAGGAAAACCTGAAAACTGAAACTTTTTGTGATAGCATTTCCCCACTAAATTTTGGAAAGAACACGATGATTTTATCTGAGTCATGTAACACTTTGACCTAGTAATGGAACACAACTATTTTTCAAGAATATAACTTATAAAACACAATCTTCCTATTTCACAATATATATTATTCATTTTGGTCCTTATTTACACTTTCAGTTTCTCACACTAGAGAAATAATGAGGTATTTAAACATGTGTCTGATTTATTTCACTTAAGAGGATGGCCTCAAGATACATCCATTTAGCTATAAATGTCTCAAGTTTATCCTTTTTAGAGCAGAATAGTACTCCATTGTATAAAAAAACACATCTTCTTTGTCCATTTATCAGTTGATGGGCATTTGGGTTGTTTCCAAGATTTGGCTATTATAAATTGTGCCACTAAAAACCTGGGTGTATATACATCACTGGGGTATGACACTTTTAATTCTTTCAGGAAGATACCAAGAAGAACAGTTGGGTTGAATGGAATCTCTAGTCCTAGTTTTTTGAGGAATCACCACACTGATTTCCACAGTGGTTGCACCAGTCTATACTTCTACCAACAATGGAGAAGGGTTCCTTTTTCTCCACAGTGTCATCAACATTTGTTATGGGTTGATTTCCTGATGATAGCTGTTCTTTCTGGAGTGAATGGAATCTTGCTGTTGTTTTAATTTGCATTTCTTGAATGACCAATGATGCTGAACATTTTTTCATGCATTTATTTGCCTTACCTACCTCTTCATCTGAGGAAGAAAATGTTCAAATGGGAAGAGGAACTAGGGAGAGGGGGAGGAGAAACGGAAGGAAGAAAAAATGATGAGAAAAGAAGGAAAATGGAAACAAAGCTTTTGTCAATAAGGAAGGGAAGAGTGGCTGAAGGGAAGGTGGGGGAATGGGCAAAAAGAACCAAGTTATATCTCACACAGGTACAGATTCCCTGTGATGACTGTGATCATTACGTTTACCTAAAATGTACCAATAAACTTAACTTTCAAAGGTGAAAAAAGTCCCACAGTCTTAGCTGTCCCGACGGTTAGCTAAGAACCTCTATCTTCGGCCGTTATTTTTGTCTTTGGCACTCAGCACATTGCGCTGGTGGCTGCACCGCAGACACCCACCTGCCTTCTTATTCTGTGTCTGTCCTGGCCTCTTTCAGTAATGCTGCTTTTCAGGTTTATTTCGCTCCTTAGCTACCTTGTTTCTCTGGACAATACCCCAGAGGTACTAGCTGGCATTTTCCCCAACCATCATTTTTCTCCTGGCACATTTTCTTCGTCTAAGCGAACCCTTGGCTTTCGTTTCTGCATCCCTGTGGGCACCCCCGGCCCCGCCTTCGTTTTGTCTTTGCAGGAACTGGGGCGCTGTTTACTCCCTTCCCCTGCTCATTAGTGAGCACACAGAAGCTCAGGCTCGCAGGGGAATTCCTCTCTGTTCTCTGTGTTCAAGATCTCGCCGTCCGCATGGGGACAAGCACCAAGAGGCCTGTGTGGTTTGCAAACAGAGAAAGGGCTCAATCCACTTCACTTTCATTTTTTGAAGAAACAGCTCAGCAATCTTGCTTTACACCGATGAGATAATGTGCTCACACCCGACTCAGACACTTCCGCTGTGCTTCTGTCCTTGGGGTTCTACTGTCACACTCACCCAATCGATTTCCTAGTGTTTTCCTGACAGTGTGTCTGTGCAAGGTTTGAGGTGATGACTAGAGGTTTGCAGAGTTCTCTGGGCAGCTTTCAGGCTGGCCCTTCCCGGAGCCTCCACTCCACAGGACTCAGCAGAGCAGCCTGCTCTGTACCTCAGCACCAAGCTGGTCCTCACCTTGCCAGAGCTCCCCTAGTCTACACAGCCACCAAGGCCCTCATTGCTTTGGGATTTTTCTCTCCTCAAACCCATTCTCAGAGTCAGCTGCTTCTTCCTAGTTGTTTCTCATATGCTGCAATCAAGTCCAACCACTGAGTTCTCAGAGCTTTGCCAGTCTTGGAGGCAGCAGTGTGTGTCATGTAAACAGCGCACTTGAGGAATTTGCGGGGATTACAGTATCTGACGGTCAGATGAGAGGAGGTTCTAAATGAAGTGCCACTGGCTTCACTGTAGCCTTTTTCATTTCTGAGCATGTGACTCACTCCCTCTTTTCCTGTCTTACGACTGGCAAAGACAGCACAGACCTGCGCTTTCGTATCTCTCCTTCCTACCACGCTGGGCTGAGGAGTCAGACAGGACCTCAGGTTCATGCCAGTGGGAGAAATGCTGGTGATCTGTGTCTCTGAGACCCCCACTGGTAGGCCAGCCAGGCCCTTAGCCAGAGCACTGACTCCTTGTCTCACTCTTGCTCACGGACTCCTGCGCTGCTACCACACCCTCTGCCTAATTTGTGGTTTCAGGCACATTGTCCCCTCCTTCAACTAGAAAGTAAATTCAGTGAGGGCAGCCACTGTGTCTTGTGCTCTGCCACACCCTTAACCCAGGAGAGGCCAGGCAAGTGCCTCCCCCGCACTGCCCATGGACAGGGCAGCAAGTGGATCTTAGGCAAAGAGACATGCCCTCGATGAATTAGAAGTATTAGACAGCAGCCTGTTGATCAAGGAGACGATAAAATAAAGGACTAGGAAGGAAGTTATATCACTTGGCTAAATGCAAGAAAGGCCTTTTTTTTCTGGGTGGAAAGACAGTATTGCAAGAATATCAGTTATTCCTTTGCCTTAAAGCAATTCCAGTCAACATTCCACTGAATTTTTCTTTTTAACTTTAACTTTTAAAAAAATTTAAATATTAACTTTTAAACATTATTCTAGAGATCTACTGAAGAGACATGAAAAGATATTTCCACATGAGACTTGTACAGGAATGCTCATAGCATTACTCATGATAGCTTCATAAAAGCAGAAACAACTCAAATGCCCATTAACTAGTGAACATATTATAAGAATGTAGTATATCTAGTGGAATATTACTCAGCAACAAAAAGGAATGAATGAGGTCCTGACATATTGTACCTCAGAAGTGATAAAGACATTGTGTTCAGTGAAAGAAACCAGACACCAAGGCCCACATGTGGGAGTTTGTCATTCCATTTATATGAAAAGTCCACAAAAGGCAAAGCTACAGAGAGAATGTGATTAGTGGCTGTCCAGGGCTAGAGTGAGAAGTGACTGTAAATGGGGATAAAGGGTTATTTTCCCCAGGTTTCTCTCTAGTGTGATAAATATACCCTAACATCTGAGTGAGGACAGATACAAAATTCTGTGAAGACATTAAGTTTGTTGAACTCTACACTTAAATTGGATGAATTTCTCTGTAAATGTATCTTGCCAAAGTAAAAGAGAACATTCTACAGTTTATATGTTACGACAGGAGGTCTGAGCAGCTGAGGCACTTTTGGGAGAAAGTTGTGACCAGGCACTAGGAGCTTCCCTTTGGAAAAGTCTTAGGGGTAGAGTTTCTGAATTAAAGGATGTACACAAAGTGAGTAATAACAGTAATTGAACAAAATAAAAACTCACTTTCAGGCTGGCCTTGAATTCACAGTGATCTTCCTGCCTCAGTCTCCCAAGTTCTGGGATTATAGCCATGTGCCACCACACCTGGCTTTAATTTTGCAGCTTTTAAGAAAAGTGAATATATTCTTACTGTATGATTCACCTTTTACCTCTTGGATGTTTATCTCAGGGAAATGAAAACTTGTTATCTCTGTACAATCCTATATGCTGTTATTCACAGAAGCTTTATTTATTTATTTATTTATTTATTTATTTATTTATTTTGGCGGTACTGGGGATCGAACTCAGGACACTGCACTTGCTAGGCAGGCGCTTATTCCACTGAGCTATATCCCCAGCCCCTCACAGAAGCTTTATATGAATAGTCAGAAATTGGAAACAACCAAAATGTCTTACAATAGCTAGAATGGTTAAACAGACTGTAGTACATTCACACCCCAGAATACTACTTCACAACAAAAGAAGATAACTACTGATTTAAGCAAAAGCTTGGTTCTCAAGTGCTCAGTGAAAATGCCCATCTCAAAAGATTCTTGTATATTCCTTTTGGGCAATATTTTCTAAGTATCAGTGTTGTAGGGATGGAGGACAGATGGATGGTTAGCAGTAGTGACAAGTACAGAGAGGTTGCGAGGTGGTTTAAGTATAAACTAGAATAAGGGAGATCCATGTGGCAATGGTGGAATAATTCTAAATCTTGGTTTCAGTGATGGTTACACAAATACATACACGTGTGTGCACACACACACACACACACACACACACACACACTCACAGTAAAATGACATAGAACTCTACACAGACATGGTACCAATGTCGGCTTGCTGAGTCTGATATTGTGCTGGGGCTATGCAAGATGGAACCGGAGGAGAATATTAGGTGAAAGGTACACAGAGTCACTCTCTCTGCACAATCTTTGCAACTTCCTGAGACTCTGTCATTATATTTTTTAAAATTTAAAAATTGGTAAAAAAATAGACACAAATGAATTATAAAATTTAATAATTAAGGGGATAGTACAAATTATGATAACAAAAGATATAGATAATTTTAATGTTATAGATAGGTAAATCAATTAAGGAGATTTTAACATGAAAAATGATGCTTTTTGTCAGAAGACAGGATTTTCAAATACTTTTTCTAGGTTAGCTACTCAGTTTAAAAAGGAAGTCTTCATTTTCCACTATCTTCCAAAATGAATTCCAAGTAGATAAATCATTTAAAAGCAAAATAATCATATCACTAACAAAATCAAAGAAAATGCAGGTGAATATACATTGACTCCCAGGATAGTAAGACTGAAGTCATGAAAAAAATATACTGATAGTTTGTTCTACATGCAATTTTAATATTTTAGTTCTTTAACTTCAAATTAATATTCAAAAACAAAGAGCAAACAAGGAAAGAATTTAAATATAGATACCAAAAGATTGATGTCTTTACTGTAAGAAGTGGAAGAGCCTCTCAGATTTGAGTCCTTCTCTCCCAGGACCAAGCAGGACTCTGTGCAGAATCTGGGTCTTAGGGGCTACAATCAAACAAGGTAGGTAGGCCTAGGGTTATCCTGAGAGCCCACTCTTCCTCAGAAGGACGAGGCCAGGCTAAGGTAATGTTTTCATACTGTTGGCCAGCTTCTGTAGAGAGGGGTTCTGGTTTCTATGGTCTACATTAGCCAGGAGGATTTCAAGTTTCCACAGCCTGTGTTGGAGTGACTTAAGGACTGGGAGAGAGGTGGGAAGGAGGAATCGGGGAAGCTTTGTTTCTGAGATCTTCACTTTGGGGTTTCATTTCCTGAGTCTCAAGATCCCATGCAAAGAGTGTATTTTCTTCCTTTATTTATTTTTTTTAAGTATGTAGGAGTTCTCCTGGGTCTATGGAACTCTTTTCTCATGCTTTTGCTTCCTTTGCCTTGAATGTTTCCCTTCTCTGTTGCCTCTTTTTGCCATGGTGTGAGTGCAAACAAGTCACCCTCTTGCTAGCTGATTTTTCAGAGTAGACAGAGCAGAATATTTGCCGCGGGATGATTTCTGAAACTCTCCCTCCCTCCTCCGTCTTTGTCTCTTTTGAGAAGTGTCTTCTACCACCCTCCCTAAATGCCCAGACAGGGGCACCTGCATCTCAGGTCTGCACCTTTTGTACTGTGGCTGGGCTCCAAATGAGATCCCAGAGAAGAGCCAGAGCTCTGAGCCAGCTGCAGGGCAGAGTCCACCAAGATCCTCATCTTAGATGGCATTTAAAAGGTGAGAGCATCCCACTACTGTCAGCCTTCCTGCTTTTACTCCCCAGTTCTCAAATGGCTGGGGAAAATCCCACTGGTGTCCGCTTGGGGCTGAGTCTTCAGATACCTCCTAGGAGTCACCAAGCTCCCTGGGTCCACTAACTGATATTAACAAGAGACATCTGGGTGCTGTGCCGGGGACCTAGCGAAAGCCTTCTAAGATGATTCCCTCCCCTTGTCTTTCCTTGTCTAAACCTCCAAGTGACTCAACGGATGTGAATTTCAGAGAGTAGGTGGAGGAGGATCAGGAAAGTGGGACCCTATTTAAAATTTCTGCAGAAATCATGAAAAAAAAGGGTAATAAACACACCCAGTGGGTCTAAAGAGTGAGTTGAAGTTTTAGCAAAGTATCAGAATGCCTAAAAGGTGCCAGGTGGTCAAGGAAGCAGTGCATTGGGCCTCGTGAGACAAGCTGCAGGGGTAATGGGCCCTCTGCACCGATCCATCAGCACGCAACATTGGCCTGTCAGTTTGTGAGGGCTGTGACACCTAACAATAATCCTCAGCATCTGTCAACCCCGGGGATCGTCACAGCTTCCACTTATTCCCAAGGTGGTGCTGGCACTGGGGTTTGATGGATTCTTTCTTTAGGGCACATGGAGAAACTGAGGCAAGGCTTTAGATAGAAAGAGATGAGTCAGAGGGAGAGTTAACCCCAACAACAGTCTTGGTATTTCTTCCTGCTGAGTGTGGTACAGAAATGTTATCTATAAATTGTGCGAAGTGACTGTAGCACCAAGAACACCAATTCAGTCAAGATGCAATGCCTATGTTGCAGGTTCACTTATTTCCTCTGAGCCAGAAGTGCTTGGAGGTAGCAACCGCAAAGGTGAAAAGTTCCAGCTCCCGTGAGCATTCTTGGGGCTCCCTGCTGAAGCTGTCTGAGAGCCTGGCTGCCAGTGTTGGAGATGGGCACTTTTTCCTCCTAGGCTTTAGCTGATTCTTGGAGGGGCTCACCATTCCCTGGTCAGAAATCTCAGGTTCAAGGTGGTGGGTCCTTAAATGAATTGCCTAAAACCCTTTACGTTATTTGGAAGATATGGGCTGAAGCGGTAGCTCAGTGAAAGAGTGGTTGCCCAGCATGTATGTACACAGCCCATGGCACAATCTCCAGCACCACCAAAACAAACAAATGACCAAATACAGTACCCATCCATGGAGCCCATGGCACTGGCAAGACAGGAGCGAGTTCTCTGACTGAGAAATAGCTGTTACCGTGGCAACAGCCAAGTGGGGGGGCTAATGCTGGCCTTCAACATTTATTTCAAACTAGTAATTTTCAGATGTTCTTGGGTAACAGAATCCCCTAGACAACTTCTTCCTATAACACAGGTAATTGGCTCCACCCCAGACTTCCTGGTTTAATAGATGTGGAGTGGTCCTCACAGTTTGCATTTCTAACAAGTTCTGAGGTCTAGCTAGAGAGACAGATCCAAGTCCCTGTTGCCACTTGTTTTTGTGAAGCCTGCAAGCTAACAGTGGGTTTTACAGATGAACATTTGCAGTTAATGCCATGATAGGAAACACTAACTTTACATGAAATACTGGTCCTCCCTGCCCCCCAAATTATATTCTTCTCATTAGTAGACCTATGGATGAATGACTGCAGTCAGTATTATGCTTTGAATTTCATCAATAAAAACTTAGTAGAATTTGTTTTCTTCCTAAAATGCACACAATATCCTCATTTTGCCTCTGAGGCCACAGACTCTAAACTGTATTTTGGCCCTATGCAGAAAAGCTGGCTGACCTCTGATTTGGTCCACGATGCTGATCTGGAGGCAACTTCAAGAACCGTTTCTCCAAACTGCTTTTATTAAATCCTCCTCCACTCACTGGCGCAGAGAGGCCCAACTCTAGCTAGGGGATTCAGTGCAATCCAACAGAACAGAGCCATGACTCATCCTCTGGGACTCTGGGAATTCTCTGACCTGTCCATGTCCCCAATTTCTGCCCTCCTGAGAGACCGCCCTAATATACCCACACCCCCAGCTAGAAGTTGGCTAAGGCAGATGAGGCCAGGTATTCAGGGTTTGTTAAGTCTGCGATTCACCTCTAGTATTTATGGTACATGTACTCCTGCCTTTCCATTAAAGGAAAAAGGAAGTACATGTTGTGGTATTACTTGAAAATTACTGCACTAAAAAATGTTACTTTTCAGAAAATCTTGTTTGGTCCCAACTCTCCAATTCTGCTGTCAATTTCAGAATTGCAGATTCTCAATATTAAAAACTGTTCAAGGCGAGGTTTTTCCCTTTATCATAGCTGGTCTCAAGGAACGAGTGCCACCTGACTTCTACCGACTAGTGAAAGTTGTAATTTTCTCTGAGAAAAGTTCTGTCTTGACTCTTGCAATCAAGGAATGAGTCAGCTCAGAGCTTCAGCTTTGCCTCTTTCCTGGATTCAGACTCCAGGAAATCTTGAGAAAAGTAGAATGATGTATCCACAGGATGAAAATTGCTTTTGCTATCACATTGAACGTGTCCCATGAAAAAAAATCGCTTGCTTTTCTTTTTTTTTTACATTGCAACTAACAACTGAGAAACTCTGGGCTGTTACGAAAGTTAGGAGAGAGAGCAGTAGACCACAGTCCTTAACAGTTTTAGAGTCAGCTGACCTAAACCTGAGTTCTTATTTTTTCACTAACATATGAACTTGGGCACAAGGACATCTTTTTCTGCTCCATCCCCACCTGTGCAGCAGTGTGAAAACCAGGCTTTGGAGGTGGTTGTAAGGGTTACAACAGATAATGTGCAGCATCTGTAAGATAATATCTGACCCATGGCTTACTGGGACTCCATAAATTGTAGATCTGTATAAAGTGTTTTTATTAACTAGAATTTAACCTAGCCAACCAACCTATCCATCTGTCTACCCATCCATTTAGCTATTCAAGTAGTAGTTTTGAAGAACTGCTATAAGCTAAGTGCTCTTTGGAACTTACGGACCCAGTGTGATCAAGCCCAATATGGCCCCAGCCTACTCGGAGCTAAGTTTGGTGCACCGGGAGCTCCTAAATGAGGTCCTGTCGCTGTGTCTCTGGCTACCACCTAGCGTAGCCCTTCACTCAGATTTTATGCTCAAAGAGTGTTTCTTAAAGAGTGACTGGGTGGCTGGAACTTTGGGTGAGTGACAAGCTCTCTGTGGGGACTGGGACTGGGACACCATTAACCACAGCACCCTCGGAGCTACCAGGGCTGACAGTTCTCAGAGCTCTGTGGCAGGAACTGTCTTCCCAGTGGGTACAGAGGGGGAGTGACAGCCCTGGGGAAGCGGTGGTTACTCTGACCATGCTCCTCATCTTAATTGCAACTTGTAATTCAGTACTAAATTCCAAGTGGTAGCCATGCTGAGGTTGTTTTCTGACATAACTAAATGTTCTTTTCATCGCTGTGGTGCACTGAACAAACTGTTCAGCTGTGAGTGAATTCCGGGGAAGGAAATATAATATTATGCTGCCATGTGCACTGAAAAGCAGAAAAGCTTTCAGATTATGGAGCAATTAATTGAAGAACAATCATGAAAATGTTCCAAATAATTCACATCAAGCAGCTCCTCAGTTGCTTTATTATTTTAGATAATATTCATGATTGTTGTTTAATTTGTTCTCAATATGAATGTACAGTTTTATGTAATCCTCTTGTAATTGAGTAGCAGTTAGAGGTCCACATACTCTGAAATACTTCTTTAGTCAATTACCCCACTTTTACAAGAATCCTGTTATTCAGTTAACCCAGATTACTAACACAGACATAGGCAAACGTGTCTCTTTATTGCATTCAGGCACAACTATAACCTTGTGTGATTTAAGTTGTGAGCATGCTGGCAAAAGCTATATTGCCATTTCTTCATGAGTCTAACTAATACTCACAGGGCCATTGTCCCTATTAGGGGAATACAACAGTGGTCAGGTGACAGATATTTCTTGGACAATTACCTTGTACAATACATGGGAAAGGAATCCTGTAGCTAGTTATGCAGGAAATTTAAAGAGCTTTGTCCCTGATCTTTAGATACTTTGAGTTTTGTTTAGACAGTAACATATATAGACATAGGATGATAATTTATGTCAAAGCTAGGACAGAAATAGCTATGGGAACCCGCAGGAGACAGCACTACCGGCCCAGCTGATCATGCAAGTCTTGTGCACTTAATGCCGTCTGTCTCATGGAAGGTCACCTATGAAATGCAGAAATGGTGGGCTGGGTGTCCTCCTTTGCATCTCAGACGGGAAGGCTGCTGGACATGCAGAGTCTTAAGTCCTGGCCCAGGTAGACTGTGGGACTCTCTAGTGTCATGAGACCCTAAGTGATTCATAGAGCATTAAGATGTCAGAAGCACTGGCCCCTCTATAGATCCAGAAATTGATGTTTCTCACTTGAGGGAAATGAGACTCATACTTGGGAATCTCATTCTGGTAACAGTGATGATAACAACAATTAACAACTACAACTACAACAACTAGTCGAGGTATTTAAAGACAATCATGTACTCAACAAACCTCTGGGTTGGAAGGCTGAAGCGGAAGGATCCCAACTTCAAGCTCAGCCTGGGACAACTTAGTTACTAAGTGAGATCCTGCCTGAAAATAAAAAGTAATAGAAGGATTGGGGATGCAGCCCACCACAAATACCTTTGGTTTGGTCCTCAGTACTGGGACACAGAGGAGGACTAACCTCCATATGTACCAGCCACTCTGTTTATCAGCGCCCAAAGATAGTGCTGGCTATTTAATATTTCTGATGACTTTACCTTGAAGACTCTGAAGTGTAACAGCCAAGCAGATGCTTAGCACTCAGGGATGTCTCCTCCATCAAGCCAGCCAGGGCCATCTCAAAAAGTGAGGTCAGAGTGTGAGAAACTGCTGGGGACATAGTGTGACCCCTGGGAAAGGAGGTGCTCTAATGCCAGAGCAGGGGTTACCACCAGGTCAGTGCTGCATTTGGTTTCTTCCTAAAGACTCTGCACCCAACAACTTACTTGGTGATGAAGCATATGTGCCCAACACGCTTTTTGGTGATAAACATCCAAAAGAGATGCTAACTTTCTCCTACAAGCCCATTTCTTCCTGGATCTACCTCTTCTTAAAAAATGCACATGTACCCAATTAATAAGCATCTTGCAAGTCAGTCTAAATTCTTCAGTTTTCTTCTCTATTGTATAAAATCCATGAACACTTTGTAACTTCCAACTTCAGACTCTGGGTCTTGGATACATGCCCTTTGGATCCTCTTCTTGAGCACTGTCAGCCCTCTTGCCTTGAGAACCATGCTGTCTTCCAAGGGATTTTCCTGTCTCAGCTCTTGCTCTTCCCCAAACTAATCACCATACAGGACTCATGATGGTCTCTTCGTATCATCCATGTGCTTCACATTTGAAAGATTTCCTGTGCACATGTTATAAATAGAAACATTCAGGCATTGCTGGATCAGGGTCTGTACCCATCTCTGTACCTTCATACATTTTGTTCCAGCCAAACTGGCCTTCTAAGCATTCTTTCATCATTGTCATCTCTTCTCTACCTTAAGACCTTTGCATTTGTTCTCTAGAACAATCTGGCACTATCTAGAACAGTCTGCCTTGTTCTTTACGTGGTTGTCTCTTGCTCTTTCTGATCTTATAAAACAACTCTGCTGTTATGTTGAAGACCTTCCCTGAAGTTCAGCTAGTTGGGAACCCTGGTGATCTGCATATATTTTATAGTCCTAATAATAAGCTCCAATCAAAATTTTTAATTTTTTTGGTTTTTCTTAGTTAAGCCTCTCCCTAAGGCTCAAAATGAGCACATAAACCTGAAAAGTACCTCATTCTCTCGCTCGTCTCTATATCCTAAGTATTCAGCATGATCCAATGAGTGAATAAATCAAAGTGTATTTCTAGGTTTGGGTGACTTGATTTTTCTCCAATTTTCTCTCTTTTGGGGAAAATCTGAAATTCTTTTATTCAATTACCTAGTTACTAGAATACTGTTATGTAATTAACACAGATTATGCACATAGGCTTACACATTCTGTCTCTACTTCATATAGGTACACCAAGGAGCAATGCACATTGTTAGTGTGGGAGACAAGTGCCACTAGGCACCCAATGGCATAGAGGAAAGGCACATGGTTAGTACCCAGCCACCTCTGCAAGGTAGCAACATTTCCTCCCAACATCTCCAAAAGGCACTCTGAACCCTTTAGTAGATGTATCTGTCAGCTTTTCCATTGCTGAGACAAAATGCCTGATACCGACAACTTAGAGGAGAGGTTCACTTTGGCTCTTAGTTTTAGAAGTTTCAGGTCACGGTTGGCTGTCTCCAAGGCAGAAACAGCATGGCGGAAGAGAGTTTTAGAAGTTTCAGGTCACGGTTGGCTGGCTCCAAGGCAGAAACAGCATGGCGGAAGAGTGTGGTGGGAAGGCAAGAGCCCCAGAGAGGAAGTGGCCAGGGACCAAATACAGTCTGCAAGGTCGTGCTCCTGTGGCCACCCAGAGTGTGCTTTACTAATCCAGTAGGCAGCTCTGAAGCCAATCAGGCTGACACTCAAGACTAACTTTACAGTATAAATGGACCCCCAGAATGACTCTCTGGAGATGTAACTTAGGTAAGAGGGTCCTCTATGTACATACAACCTGGCAGAGAATGTAGATGAATGCTTGCAACCTGACAGGAAGTACATATAAGTGTCTATGCCCTTACAGGAAATGTAGATAAATCTCTACATCCACACCCAAACATGAAAGAAGCAAATACTCCAGTCTCCATAAGTGATTTAGATTTCTGGGTCCTTTTAAGGTCCAAAGAATTCAGTATCTTCTTAAAAATTATAAACAGCTACCTAGTTCCATGTCTACTACAATCCCAAGGAGACTCAGGTTTAGTTAATATCCTAGGTGGAGCAATAGGTGCCCCAAAGCTGTCCATGTTCCAGTGCACCAGAATCTGCAAGCGTGACCTCACAGATACGGGTAAGTTCAGGACTTTGAGATGAGAGACTGTCCTGGGTTATCCAGATGGGCCTAGTGTTGTCATGACAAAAATGTTTTAACAAGTCAGAGGAGGAGAGCTGGGGACAAAGCAGCGTGTTAGACCAGGATTTGAAGATGCCTCCATGCTGGGTTTGAAACTGAAAGGAGCCCATGGGCCAACAAAGAAGTTTCTAGGAACTCGTAAAGGGAGGGCAACAGATTCTCCCTAGGGGCTCAGAGAAAGCCAGCCCTGCCAAGAACACCCTGTTCTTTGCCCGGTGGGACCCACTTCAGACTTGAACGTTCTGATCTTAAGGATAATGTTTTGTGCTGTCCTGAATGGATACACTTGTAGACATCTGTCATAGCGGGAATGGGGGGCAGACAAAAGTTTCAGTCTTCAGTTTCACTTAAAAAGTAGTAGTTCTAATGTCTGCTCTGTGGTCCTAACAGGGATCAGGAAGTCAACGCATTTCCCCAAAGCAGGTCTACCTCCTTTCTTCACTTGGAACCCATTCTTTCTTAGTTACCTTCTCATCACGGAGGCGTAGCACCTAGCATCCACAATTCTAGGGAGGAGAGGCTTATTTTGCCTCACAGTTTGTAGAGGTTTCAGTCCATGTTGCTGGCTCCAAGGCAGGGTGGCACATGGCAGAGATGAAATAGCCCATCTCATGGCAGCAGGAAGTAGAGAGAGAGAGAGAGAGAGAGAGAGAGAGAGAGAGAGAGAGAGATCAAGGGAGGAGGAGGGAGACAGAGACGCTTCTAGGCCGTGGCTCCAGTGACTCACCTCTTCCCACTAGGCTTTACCTCCCAACATCACATTAGCTATAAACTCATCAGTGCACTAATTCATTGTGAGTATCAGCCCCTATGATCCAAATACCTTCCCATACCCACACCTATGATCACATGAGGCTTAGGGGCACATCCAGATATAAACCCAAATACCCTCCATTTCCCAGATAATCCTCACGAGTTTATTAACCAGCTCTCTGACTTGCCACAGATTAAAAATAAAAATGAAGACTGGTGAGAGCAAAAGTTATGCCTGTCACAATATGTTGCACAGAGTGGCTTGTCTGTGAGAGAAGATAGCAAACCCGTAGAAAGGCCACAAGAAGCAGACCACTGGGTGGTGAGTGATGCTCAGGATGTGGCAGTCCCTGGAGCAATCGCTCATTCGCACCTCACCCTGGTCCTCCTGTTTGAATCATGGCTCTGAGTCATGGAACACACAGATTAAGTAAGTCATTCCTCATAAACCTACCAGATATAGTAAAATGTCCCTACCTTTGAGAGATGCGTCTAAGAAAAAGTTACAATCAGGATGATTTGAGGATTCGAGGTAGACAGTTCAGGTTGACTCTCTAACCATACTGGAAAGCATGGCATTGGTGTGAGTGTCTCTATCTTCTCATGAAAATGAGCATCTTATGTAGTTTTCTAGGAGATGGAGGATACCTCCAGGGGACTTGATTCCTCTGTCCTTTCTGGAAAGGGGTGTGAAGTCATAGATGGGCTGTCAATTACATTTAGAAAGAGCAGTTCCTGCCTTCCTGCCATTCTGAGAGAATAGCTGTCTGTTGAAAGAGGAATTCTCTGCAATCATCAGAGATGAGTGCTTACAATACAATCAGACAGAGGCATGGTTGACATTTAAACATTTTTCATTTTTCATTTTTAACCACCCTGTAAGGATTAAGTAATTAAGTCTCATCAGGCACGGATGCAAGAAAAAATTACCTCCAGTATTCTGCGATGAAAATAGTTCATATGATACTTTTGAAAGTTCACCTAATTATGGGAAGGAGGAGATGTGCCTGCTGCCATATGCTGCAGCATTGCACTGCTTTATGGACTAATTTCTCTTTTAGAAGGTGGCCAGGGCTTTGTCCAAGCTAGCCAAGCACTCTACTACTGAGCCCACCCCCAGCCAACTGCAGCATCTTAAAACAGAGATTCTCAAGAGTGACCTGATGTTATTGAAAGGAGACTGTGTCTAGATACAACCAAATACAAATCCAGCCATAAGTTTCCAACATATGCTGGTGCTGCTCAACCAGGATTCATAGTTTTAGAACCATTCGTCTTGAGTGCTGAACGAAAGGGGGTGTGTCACTCGTTCTCATTTCTATGGTTCTGGTCTTAACCACCTTTGCTCAACAGAGCAGATAGGATAGGCTTTAAAAATGTCTCATCTGTATTTTAACGTAAGCCTTGGTTGAGGTGGATGATTTTAGAGGGTATCAGAAATCAGACTTTGCTGTGATTAAAATTTTCCTTAAGTGAAGTTCTGGAGGAGGCCATTTGTGTGCAGTAAGAAGATAAGCTCTAAAATTCTGTTCATGCTCTTCTCTTTGTGAGTGCGCTGGTCAGATTTCCATTGCTGGGACAAAGTAACCGACCTATAGAACGTACAAGAGGGGAGGGTAACTTTGGCTCATTGTCTCTGAGGTTTCAGTCCCCGGTTGGCTGAGCCCAGTGCAGAAACATCATTCAGAAAGGACGAGGTTGAGGAAAGCTGCTCAGCTCATGTCGCTGGGAATCAGAAAGCAGGTGAAGAGTCAGAGAGGAAGGAGCGAAAGAGCAGATGCAGCGCCCGCGTCTCCCCTCTGCGACACACGTGCACAGACATTTAAGGGTTGACGCTAACGACACTGGATAGTGTGGCACCGCTGTGAGTGTCTCTATCTTCTCATAAAGATAACCACTGGGCATGGTTTTCTAGGAGATACTGGCGGATACTTCTGGGGGACTTGATTCCTCTGTCCTTCCCACAAGTGTGTCTTACTAATCTTCTAAGTTCCTCTCCAGTCAATCAAGTTAACAGTAAAGATTAATAATCACAGTAGTTAGTGAGCAATAAACATACTGTTTTCGCTCAGTGTCTTGATGGATCAGAATTCCTGGATCCCCTATGGATATCAAAGTCTGAGGATGCCAAACCCTCTTGTACAAAATGACAGTGTTTGTGTATAGCCAGTGCACATCCTCTGGCATGCTTGAAATCACTTCTGGCCCATTTATCACACTGAGTACAATGTGAACACCATGTAAGTAATCGATACATAGTCATCATTCAGGGAAAAATGACAAAGGAAAAAAGCATTTTCAGTCTGCAATGGGTTGAATCTGCACAAACAAACTTGGGGTCGCAGGAGGCTGACTGTACATCAGGTGGATTCTAGCACCTTCCATCTGTGTGGTAGCAACACAGGTCTCAATGGTACTTGTGTTGTGTGGCACATGCATGTGCGGCATCTATCCACGTGGCCTTCTTCTGCCCTCCTTGTCTCTTCTTACTATAGGACAAATCCCAACATAACCCACCTGGACTGGGGCCACAGGCTCCTGACAGATCTTCTAGATCCCCACTACAGTCTCTCTCCTCACATTAGACAGAATGATCTTGTAAAAACTTCAATCAGATCAGTGCTACTCTTCTTATAAAACCCTCCCATGATTGCATTTTACTGTTGTGGTAAAATTTATTCTTGTTACTTGATGTCTGTTACGGACTGAACTTTTGTGTCTGTCTTACAATTCACATATTAAAATCTAATTCCTCATGCAATGCTGTTTGGAGGCAAGGCCTTTGGGGTTAAGATAAGTGTCCTCATAGGGTGAAGTTACAGAGCTCCTGCACACTCTGCTGCGGGTGGTCTGCGAGCCAGAAGAGGCCCTCACCAGTACCCAGCCATACCAGCCTTCTGATCTTAGACTTCCAGCCTGCACAAATATGAGATGTTATCTCTGTTGTTTATAAGCCATCCAATCTATGGTACTTCAGTGCAGCCTTCCTAGTGGACAGAGGTGACTTCAAAGCTCTGCAGGGCCTGACCCCTGCCAGCCTCTAACGCTGATCCCTGCTCATCAGACCCACTGGCCTCATTCTCTCAGTCCATTGCCTCAGGTCACTTCTGGACCTTTGTACTTGCAGCCTCTCTGATCATCCTACATCAGCTTCTTTATGCTCAGCCCGCATGTTACCTTCTCAAGCCTCTCCTAGCAACCCTGCCTACAAACCCAGGGTAGCTGGTATGAGTACCATTGTGATTCAAGTACACATGAATTCAGAAGTACTGCTAAAGTCATAATAGGTTTGGATCATTTGAAATTTTTTTTTTTTTCTTTTAATTTTAGAAACATAAAAGTACAAAAACATATTGTCAAACAGACACCCATTATCATAGAAAATAGTACAATCACAACTAATCTATAGACAAGGTGATATGGTCTCAACAGTAGTTGTTGCTTTATCCATTGATATCTTCGAATTGTAGATGTATGGACCCATATACAGACATGCAAATTTAGTCAGACAGTTTATCCTCTCA
>PVLD010013738.1:0-54868 GCA_004027595.1 Dinomys branickii | reverse complement strand
ACCATGAGCATGGTATGTTTTTCCATTTATTGAAATCCTCTTCAATCTCCTTTTTCAGAGTATTGTAGTTTTCACTGAATAAATCTTTCACATTCTTTGTTAGATTGATTCCTAAGTATTTCAATTTCTTGGTTGCTATAGTAAAGGGTATGGTTTCCTCAATTTCTCTCTCAGTCTGTTTGTTGTTCATGTACAGGAACGCTATTGATTTTTGGGTGTTGACTTTGTATCTGGCTACAATGCCGAATTTGTCAATTAATTCCAGGAGTTTTCTTGTGGAGTTTTTGGGGTCCTCCATGTATAGTATCATGTCATCTGCAAATAGTGATAGTTTCACTTCTTCCTTTCCTATCCTTATTTCTTTTATTTCTCTCTCTTGTCTAATTTCTCTAGCTAATGTTTCCAGAACTATGTTGAACAGGAGTGGTGACAGTGGACATCCTTGTCTTGTTCCTTTCACTTTAAAATAAGTGAAAGCTTTCAGTTTTTGTCCATTTAATATGATGTTGGCTATTGGCTTTTCATAGATGGCTTCTATCAGATTGAGGTAATGTCCACCTATGCCAATTTTCTGTAGGGTGTTTTATCATGAATAAGTGTTGGACTTTATCAAAAGATTTTTCTGCATCTATTGAGATGATCATGTGAGTCTTTGGTTCTGTTGATATGATGTATTATATTTATTGACTTGCATGTATGGAACCATCTCTGCATTCTTGGGATGAATCTCACTTGGCCGTGGTGTATTATCTTCTTGATGACTGCTGCATTGTATTAGTTCGTATTTTATTGAGAATTTTTGCATCTATGTTCATTAGGGAGATGGGCATATAGTTCTCTTTTTTGGTTGGGTCTTTCTCTGGTTTTGTTATCAAGGTAATACTTGCCTCCAGGAATGAGTTGGGGAGAATCACTTCCTTTTCTATTTCATTAAACATTTTGAGAAGAATTGACACTAGATTGTCTGCAAATTTCTTGTACAGTTCAACTGTGAATCCAACAGGACCTGGGTTTTTCTTTTTGGGGAAGTTTTTTCTTACATTTTTAATTTTGTTTTGTAATATTGGGTTATTCAGGAATTTTATATCTTCTTGATTCAGTTTTGGCAATTCATATGTACCTAGGGATCTGTCCATTTCTTCTGTCTTTTCCATCCTATGAGAGTAAAGAATTTTGAAGAAGGTATTGATGATCTGAATTTCTACAGTGTCTGTAGTGATTTGACCCTTTGCATTCCTTAAAGCATGGATTTGAGTTTTTCTTTCATTTTTTTGATAAGGTTGGCTAGGAGTTTATCAATTTTACTTTATGAAAGAACCAACTCTTTGATGCATTAATTCTTTGTATTGTTTTCTTAGTGTCAATTGCATTTTTTTTGGCTCTCATCTTTACAATTTCTTCTCTTCTTTGGGCTTTGAGTTGACTTGCTCTTCCTTTTCTAGAATTTGAGGTGCAGTGTAAAGTTGTGTATTTGTTTTTGTTCTGTTTTCCTGGTATGAGAATCCAGTGCTATAGATCTCCCTTTGAGGACTGATTTCATTGCATCCCACAGGTTCCCGTGAGTTGTATCTATGTTTTCATTTCTTTGTAAATATTGTTTAATTGCTTCTTTAATTTCTTCTGTGACGCATTTGTTGTTCAGGAGGATGTTATTTAGTTTCCATGCGTTTATGGAGTTTTTGTGATTTCTTTTGTCATTAATTTCTAACTTCATTGCACTATGGTCTGATAATATGCATGGGATAATTTCAATTCCTTTGGATTTACTTAAGCATGTTCTATTCACTAGTAAACGGTTATTATGGTTGATACATTGTGTCCACTTGGGGAGTCTAGAGATTTGGTTGAATAACTCAGCAGGAAGCTAGGGTACTTACTTTGTATACATCCTGAGCCTGTAGAAGAATAGGGCATGGAGATTAGGTGAGTGCTACATGCCCACTGGGTGGGGGTAGCTTGTTTACAATGTAAGGGAAGAAAAGAGGCTGCTTGCTGCCATTCCTCCCTTTTGCCGGTTGTTTTTGCTGTGCTCTGCTGCCATGAATGTTTGCTCTTTGCCATGTGCCATTCTGCCTCAGAACCAGCCAAGTTGGGCTGAAACTTCCACAAACTGTAAGCTAAATAAATCTTTCATTCCTTTATTTTGGGCATTGGGTATTTTGTCTCAACAGTGAGAGAAAAGTAACCGAGACAATGGTCTGTCTTAGAAAACATCTTGTGTGCAGCTGAGAATGTGTATTCTGATGTTGTTTGGTGGAACACTCTGTAAAGGTCTACTAAGTCCATTTGTTCAAGAGTTTGGTTCAGTTCTGTAATTTTTTGCTGATTTTTTGTCTAGTTGATTTTTTGTCTCTTTGTGACAGTGGGGTGTTAAAGTCTTCTGTTGTGATTGTGTTATTGCTTATTTCATTTTTCATGTCTGTTAAAACTTATAGTTGGGTGCCCCTGAATTTGGTGCATATATATTTATGATTGTTATATTTTTCTCTTGAAGTTTTCCCCTAACAAGTCTGTAGGACCTTTTAAAAAATCTCTTCTGATCATTCTTGGGTTAAAGTTTATATTGTCTGCAACCAGAATACCTACCCTTGCTTTTTTCTGGGTTCTGGTCCCATGAAGTATTGTTTTCCATTCTTTGACTTTCAATCTATGAATTTCCTTTTGAGTTAAATGTGTTTCTTATATACAGCATATTTTTGGATTTTGTTTCTTGATCCACTTTGCCAGTCTGTTTCTTCTGATTGGTGAATTGTGGTCAATTTATATTAATGGTTATTACTGATATGTGTTGATTTATCTTTGTCATATTATTTTTCCACTGTTAGTTTTTTACTTTCCTCCTCTGTTTAATTGGTTACCTTTCTTAATGGTTCTTTTCTATTGTTGGTCTTAAAAGTGTGGTCATTTTTATCACTTTCTAGAATGTCTTTCAGTAGTCTTTATGGGATTGGTTTGGTGGTCATGAATTTCTTCAGTTGATGTTTGTCATAGAAAACCTTATTTCTCCATCAGTTTTGAAAGATAGTTTTACAGGATACATCTGTCTGGGTTCAAAGTTGTTTTCTTTCAGGACCTGAAATACTTCACTCCAAGCTTT
Source organism: Dinomys branickii (assembly GCA_004027595.1). Lineage (NCBI taxonomy): Eukaryota > Metazoa > Chordata > Mammalia > Rodentia > Dinomyidae > Dinomys > Dinomys branickii. Next base: position 51,771 of record PVLD010013738.1, on the reverse strand, counting down.
TCTTGACTTAATGTTTTGTGTTGAGAAGTCTTCCATGATGCAGATTGCTTTTCCTTTATAGGTAATCTGTTTCTTTTCCCTAACAGTTTTTAATATTCTGTTCTTTTGCTGAATTTCTGGGATCTTGATTATTATGTGTCTTGTTGTAGATTTATTTTGGTTATGGCTAATTGGCATTCCATATGCATCACTTATGTGTATGTCAGTTTCTTCTCCCATGCTTGGGAAATTTTCTTCTATTACTTCTGCAAATAGTCTCTTTCTATCATTCATATTGCCTCCTGTTCTTTTGTTGACATCTATAAGTCTTATATTGTTCTTTTTTGCCTCATCTTGGAGCTGTTGAATTATTTGCTGATTCCTTGTGATTTTTAAGAGATCTTTCCTTAGGTGATCACTAGCTGCATTGCCATCTTCAAGGTCTGAAAGTCTATCTTCCATTTCATTCAAGTGGCTTTGCCTGCTTTCCATGGAATTTTCAATTTCCTGGATATCTCTTTGGATCTGTTTCATGCATTCTAATCCTTTTCTGTACTGTTCATTCAAGGTTTCCATCATTTTTCTGTGTTCCTCTATTTTTTAAATCTATGTCTTCTTTTGATGTGTTGAGCAGTTCTTTCATTATGGTTGTCATTTCTTCTTTTCCTGAGTGTTTATTTCTGATCTGATTTCCTCTATACCCTGATGTAGCTTTTTCTTTACTTCAGTTGTTATCATTTCAGAAATTTGAGGTGTGTGACTTCCATATTCTTCCCTGTTGATGTTTCCTGTACTTGTTCTGAGTGGTGTGGAGGGCTGAGATTGCATTTTTCTTTTTGTCATTTTCAAATATCCCTGGGTTTCCTGGGATTCAGGGTTAATCCTGAGGCTTCCTGGGTTAGGGAGTCCTTCCTAGGGTGTCAGCAGAGGTGGAACCAGAGGTGCTGGGATGCCAGACAGCTCACCACCATGGCCTCCCAGGTCTGAGCAACTTTCCTGCAGTGTTGGCAGAGGTGGAGCCCGAGATCCCAGGGTCCCAGTCAGCTAGCTCACTGTGGCCTCCTAGGTCCAAATGACCTTCCTGTGGAGTTGGTTCCAACAATGAACAATTTTAATATATTCTGCTTTGTCTTTGCAGGGTGCTAGAGAGATGCTGGGGGCTGAATAATCACCATCCCTCTATCAGTCTGCATCTTCCCGTGCCTGATTACCAGGTCAGGCTGTCCAGTTCAGTCTGTCTCCCAAGACAGATGACGGGCACAGGGGAGCAGAGCCTGTTACCTGCTGCACATCCTGCTGGAAGACACAGAGCTGCAGCCGCTGGTGGAGCTGCACCCTGCGGTGCTGCCAGATGCTCTCAAGCTGCCGCTGGTGGTGCAGCACCTTGTGCACCATGTCCAGCACCTGGTGCACTGCCTTAAAGTAGTTGGCTGTGGCTGTGAGGGACTCAGAGTTCCCGGGACTGAGGGGGCACTGTAATACATCTAGCAGTGCTTTGCCATCCTGGCTGACCTGCAGGAAGGAAAGAAATTCAGAGGGAGGCAGCACACATGGAGAGAGAATGAGTCTTCCCCAGGACTTCTTGCTGAGGTCTGAGAATCTCATTTTTCCTAGGCTCATCACAATCAAGCAATGTGCCAGCCATCTACAGCTGCTGTGGTGCCCAACCTGTGGCCCAGGGGAGGAAAGAGCATCTGTCAGCCCCGTGGAAAGGGGAACTGGCAGATATCTGGCCAGTTGTCTACAAGACTCTTTCTCCCTCTTAAATTTTAGCTGCATGACAGGGGACTCTGCCTTGTGCATGGCCCTCTGCCCAAAGTCTATAACAGTGCCTCACATATAGACTTTTGTGGGAATGGCTCGCTGATCACATCAGCAACAGAACTTCATTTCAGAAATGAAGTCAAATAAAGGTTACCACTATAAACCTCTCCTGTCCTTTCTTCCTCAATTTCCTCTATTTGGCCCCAAATCTCTAGACATGTGATCACAGGCTCTGGGTCTGTTTTCTTATCTATAAAAGAGGAATGACAATAGAACATACTTCATAGAGTTGTGGTGAGTGGTAAGTGAGTTAGCACATGCAGTGTTTAAAATACCACCCAGCACATAGGACCTAGTATCCTCATCATCTCCACATCTTTCCTATTTCCTGCCTTCTTTATTTCCTTATTGTTTCCTTTATTTATTTTTTTAACCTTTTCCCTCCCTCTACACAACCTCCTATCTCTTCTGAACAACATCTTTGTAGTATAAGCAGAGTAGTGTAGGGACACTGTGGACAGACTGTCCATGCCCTGGGCTCCCAGCACCCACTCTTAGGGCTGAGAAACAGGGAGGGGGGACTCTGTCATTCCTGTTCCTAGAATCCTGGCACAGTCAAGGCAAACAAACTCTGGGAAGTGCCCCCCTGCAATCAACACCTGCTGCCCTACACTGCTGGGCAAAGTACCCAGTAGAATGCGTGTCTTTCCAGTCCAATATAATGGTCAATGGGGAACTGATAGGCATTTTAAGACCCCCCCCAACTTAATTTGGTTAATAACAAGAGTGAAGTTGGTTTGGTGTTGAAATGGTCTTTTCCTAATCAGCAAGATCAGAAAGGAGGTTTGCTTTCCTATCCACCCTCAGTGTGATAAATAGGGAGGAGTTTGGGCCCTTGTCTCTGCCCCACAACCCTCCTTCAGTCCTTGGTCCAGGAACAGAGGCAGCTGGAATCCTGCTTATGGAGCCACAGAAACAATATCAGGATGGTGTGGTTGAAACAAGTGCTATGGTAGAGTGTGGCTGAGGTGGGAGAGGAAACCATCACCACCCACCCAATCCTGCCACCCTCATCACTTATAATTTATTTCCAGGCAAAGTAGCTCATAAATAATGTAGAGGTAATGCCCTCCAGAGACATGAATCAGACAGATATCCTATGACTAACCCGGGAGAATTCGCTACAGAGAAGACTGTCTCTGGGAGCTATGTCTGGGCAGGGGGTTACAGCAGGGCCAGGCCCTGGGAGTACAAGTGAACACGAGTTCCTGTCCTCTGCCTCAGTCCCCACAGCAGTAGGAGGCCCAGTTGCCCCTGAGCTCTGAAGTGGGAGAAGCTCAAAGCTCCATGTTGCTGAAGCCTGAGAACAAGTTGGGAGAACCATGGTGCAAGTGTCATCACACACAGCTCACCAGTGTGAACGATGTGAGCAGCACATTAATTGAATTTGGACTCTACTTCTGCAGAGAAGGAAGGAAGTTTAGAGATTCATGACCCACAAGCAGAGGCACAGTGTTGCCATGAGAGAGAAAGCCTTGAGCCTTTTGGATCAGACCTGCGGAGATCTCACTCAGCTCACAGAGCTCCTCTGCTATGCCTCTCACAGTGACAAGATCCCTTACCATGTTTAGTGCATATTATTGTCAGGCTGGGAAAGTGTGTTACATACGTTGCATTTATAACCTTGCACGCTACCGCACAGAAGGCAGCTGTTCCCACCTGCATTTTATAGGACCTGAGGCTCAGACTGGTGAAGTCACCTCCCTGAGGTGACACAGCTATAAATAAGGGCGGCAAAGGTTCAAAGTCAGCTTTGACAGTGGTAAAAACCCTTATTCTTATCCAAAAGTCTTCCCCTTATCCTTCCACATGCAGCAAAGTCTCCTGGGACAGCAGTCATTAAACCACAGGTTCCAGGAGCTGTCTAAACAAACACATGAAAAAAATATGATTGAGTCAGGATTTTCTTTCTTCCCCAGCTAAAAACAAGCATGATTTCTAACTTTCCCTGAAGGACTGGTCATACCTAAGAAAATAACATTAAAAATAGATACAAATAAAACTGCTTCTGACCCAACCCAATCTAGGTGAGGAAACACCAAATAAAAGTTAACTTCCCGCCATTACTCTCACTTCGGGCACCGTGTCCCCTTCTGCTACTACTGCACTGCTGCCTCAGTGTCACTGTCAGCTTTCAGATCCTGGTCTGTTGGTGTTACGATTTTCCATCTGTACGTCCACTAGGCCACGGCTCTGCAGTTCCAGAGGGGTGCCAGGTGCCATCCAGTATCAGACTGCACACACCTGCTGACATCTCAGAAGAGTCTCTGCTGAGCTATTGCTTCACCAATCACTCCTTCACAGAGCAACCGTAGGAGCAGCTCTTCCAGCAGGCCCTCATGGTTTCTCTGCAATACTCTACTAGGAATCCTAGAGTAGAGCACGCACAACGAATGGTCAGCTCCAGGAGACAATGCCCGAGGTAGAGGAAAGCACTGAGTCTTCCTTCCCAATCTAGATAAAGCTTGAACACAGTGTGCAAGTGACAGAGCTGAGGAGAGAACAGGAGGCGGCACACCAAGATCTCCATGTTTCCAAGAATGAACCATCAGTGCTTAAAAAAGGAGAGCAAGAGACACGTCTACTTCCCTCTCAAAGTGTATGACTGTACTTGATTTGTGACACAAATGTTTATTTACATGTATCAGAAGGTGGAAATAAATACAGGGGTGAAAATGAACATAGCAGAAAAGTTTGTGGAGCAAGTACACATAAGAACACATTCCACCTTATATATCCCATCTGTGATATCCTATGTTTATAGTCATCTGGGAGATTTAGCCCCGTGTTAAGGAATAAAAACATTCAGAACAGTGAAGTGACTTGAGTTAGTGAATGCTGGGCTGTGAGTAGAACCCACCAATCTGGCCTCCAAGCCTAGACTCTGAATTCTGTCTTGTTGCCTTCCCAGTCAGACTGGGTAGCAGAGGGAGAGACTGAAGGTACGCCGTGTGTCTGATGTTCCCTTACCTGTAAGAGGTTCAGTGTGACACCAAGAATGAAACTTTGAGGTTAAGACTACAAGCTTTATTTGGGGGGAAGGAGTGTATTACATATATTACTGAAAGGTTCTTAACATGAGAAAGAAGCAACACAGATATAGATTCTATGATGATGACCAAGGCAGTATGCTGCATGACAAAGTCAAACCAAAACAAATTTATAAAGTAAACGGAATAGCACTGAACATGGTACTTGAAATTTAACACAGGCTGCACATGCATAAAATGATCTGAACAGCGGATTATGCAAAATAAATTCTGTCCTAGAATACCAAATGCCAATCATTCTGAATATAAACTGCCTGCTGAGTATTTTGAGGGAATTTTTATATAATAAGAACAGGCATTACACCAAAAGATTGCAATAAGTAGAACACAGTTAAATACATATTTTAATGCAATTGTGCATAAAATATACACAGTAAATCTTACTACTTAAAATTTTTAAAAACAAAAGATCATCCAGAATAAAGGTTAACCTTATCAAAGAAAATGTTCATCATTTGTACATCACTGGTATAAAAGTGACAAGGGGGGAACATGGAAGATATCTAACAAAGTCTTCCATTTCAAATTTGTTCAAAAACATTCATAAGGTTGTAAATTGCTGCTTATACCATCTTCAAATATTATACCATAAATATACTTTCTACTCTTTAACCAGAGGACAAAAGAATAACTTGAAGAAAGTGTTTCTCAAAATGAGGGAGAACTCTTCCAATTATTTTTATTAAAAGTAGTAGTTATGAATTTATTATTTAAAGGGTTGCCACATATAGCATTCCTCTGTTTTAGTACCGTTTCTATGCAAAGGACTTGAAAAATAACCATCATCATCTCAATTACAATGGCACAATCTTAGTAAAGTTTAATTTTAGGTAAGCTATGTAGTTTTAAATTTAGAATGATTTAAAATTTATAGGCATTTCATAAATTATCTTTTTTAGAGATGCCAAAAAGTTCCTCCAAAAAGGTCCAAAGACCCAAAAGAATTCTAATGTGGGCTCAGTAATAAACAATTTAAACAAATGCCCTATGTGATTATTCTACATTCTGAAATGCCCAACCGCAAAGAACACTTAAAAGTAAGAATGTCAGAATTCTCTATAAGTTAGCATTGTAAATACTGCTTTTTCTTTTAAAGCAAGTTCCAGGCATTAATAGAAACAAATACACCTTGCAAATAAACGTGTGAATATGCAGAAACGTTGTTCTTCAATGCTTTCATTACTGTCAAACTTAGTTATTTGAAGAAAAGACAATACATGACTATAAGCTTTGGAAAAGTTACATTTATAATGAAATAAAGCACCCCCATAAAACATAATTTATGAAATGTCTACAATTTTAAATGATTCTAAATTTAAAACTAAAAAGCTTACCTAAAATTAAACTTTCCCAAGATTGTACCATTGCAACTTATTTAGATGATGGTTACTTTTCAAGTCCTTTGCATAAAAATGGTACTAAAACAGAGAATACTATACCTGGCAACTCTTTAAATAACAAATTGCTAACTACTAATTTTAATAAAAATAATTTGAAGAACTCTGCCCCTAAAATGAATTCTACTGTGTTACTTCATGTGTTATCCATCAATATCTCCTTGTTTCTAAGAATGAACCAGTCACTTCTTCAGAAAACTCTCCAGAACACTTGTAGCTTGTTCAGACAGACAAGTTGGTATGTGAATTTTTCCTTCCAAAATAACTTGTAAGAGATTATTTTTTGTGTTGTGATCAGGGTTATCAGGGCTCTCCCATTGTCTGCAAACAGAATAGTGACACCCACTTTTTTCTGGGTACCTGTTGCATGGAGTATTGTTTTCCATTCTTCCATTTTCAGTCTATGAGTTTCTTTTTGAGTTAAATGTGTTTCCTGTATACAGCATATTGTTGGATTTTGTTTCTTGATCCAATCTGCCAGTCTACTACTTTTGGTTGGTAAATTGAATCCGTTTACATTGTTAGTAAAGTGATATGTATTGGCTCATCTTTGTCACGTTGTTTTCCTGCTGGTGGTTTCTCTTGTTTTCCTCTGTTTAATTGTTTGCTCTGCTTGCTGTTTCCTTTCTGATATTGTTCTTAAAATTGTGGTCCATTTTATCCCTTTCTAGAATATCTTTTAGAACTCTTTGTAGGGTTGGTTTGACACTCATGAAGTTCTTCAGCTGATCTTTATCATGGAAATATCTTATTTCTCCATTAATTTTGAAGGATAGTTTTTCAGGATATATCAGTCTGGGTTGGAAGATGTTTTCTTTCAGGACCTGCGATATTTCACTCCAAGCTCTTCTTGACTTGATGGTTTCTGCTGAAAAATCTGCCATGATTCTGATGGGCTTTCCTTTATAAGTGACCTGTTTCTTTTCTCTCATAGCTTGTAATAATCTGTTCTTTTGCTGAATTTCTGGGATCTTCATCACTATATGTCTGGATGTAGATTTATTTTGGTTATGGCTAGTTGGAATTCTATATGCTTCACTTAACTGGATGTTCAATTCTTTTTCCATGCTTGGAAAATTTTCTGCCATTACTTCCGCAAATAGTTTTTTTTATATTATTCGTGCTGACACCTGCTGCTTCTTTGATGCCTATCAATCTTAAATTGTTTTTCTTTGCTTCGTCTTGCAGCTGTTGAACTGTTATTTCTTGGTTTCTTGTTCTTTTTAAAAGATCCTTCCATTCACAGTCATTCACAGCAATGCTGTATTCAAGATCTGAAAGTCTATCTTCAACTTCATTCAAGTGGTTTTTCCAGCTTTCAATGGAAATTTTAATCTCCTGGATTTCTGTTTTAATCTTCTTTGTGCATTCCTGTTGTTTCCTGTACTGTTCATTCAAGGTGTCCATTAATTTACTATGCTTCTCTATTTTTTCCAATGTCTTCTTTAGATGTGCTAAGCAATTCTTCCATTATTGTTGTCATTTCTTTTTTTTTACCTCAGACATTATTTCAGATCTGATGTCCACTGTCACCACTTTATTAAACATAGTTCTGGAAATATTAGCCAGAGCAATTAGACAAGAGAGAGAAAGAAGAGGAATAAGGACAGGAAAAGAAAAAGTGAAACTATCATTATTCGCTGATGACATGATACTACATAGAAGGCCCCAAAAACTCCACCAAAAAGCTCACAGATTTAATAACTAAATTCAGTAGCATAGCTGGATACAAAGTCAACTCTCAAAAATCAGTAGCTTTCTGGTACACAAATGACAAGCAGACTAAGAGAGAAATCAGTGAAACCACACCTTTCATAATAGCATCTAAAAGAAGGAAATACTTAGGAATCAATCTAACAAAAGTAGTAAAAGATTTATACAGTGAAAATTACAGTACTCTGAAAAAAAGAGATTGAAGAGGATTTCAGAAAATGGAAAGATATTCCTTGTTCATGGATAGGAAGAAGCAACATTGTGAAAATGGCCATACTCCCAAAATTGTTGTAAAGATTCAATGTAATCCCCATTAAAATTTCACTAGTATACCTCACAGATATAGAGAAAACATTCCTAAAATTCATCTGGAACCAGAAGAGGCCTAGAATAGCAAAAGCAATCCTGGCAAACAAAGGAAAGGTGGGAGGCATTACAATCCCTGACTTGAAATTATACTACAAATCTACTGTGATAAAATCAGCATGGTACTGGCCAAAAAACAGACTTGAAGATCAATGGAACAGGTTAGAAGATGCAGACACAGCTACAAATACACTCAGCCACCTTATTTTTGACAAAGGGGTCAAACATGTTCACTGTAAGAAAGATAGCCTCTTTAACAAATGGTGCTGGAAAAACTGGTTTTCCACATGCCAAAGACTAAAACTAGACCCATGTCTATCACCATGCACTAAAGTAAAGTCAAATGGATCAAAGATCTAAATATCAAAGCAGAAACATTAAATCTACTGGAAGAGAAAGTAGGTAAAACTCTCAAAGATATAGGGGTAGGTAGAGGGTTCATGAACAAAAACCAAACTGCACGGGAAATACTTCAAAGAATCAGCAGCTGCCATCTCATCTTATTGAAAAGTTTCTGCACATCAAAAGAAATCACCAACAGAGTGAAGAGAAAACCCATGAATTGGGAAAATATTTTACCCAACTGCCCCTCAGGCAAAGGACTCCTATCTAGAACATATAAAGAACTAAAAAGAATCAGGCCCCAAAAATTCAAAGATGCAATCTGAGATGAACACACCCTTCTCAGATGAAGAAATACTAATGGCGAACGAATATATGAAAAAATGTTCAACATTATTAGTTATTCAAAAAATGCAAATTAAAACAACCCTGAGATTTCATCTCAGCCCACAAAGAATGGCTGTCATTAAGAAATCAACCAGTGACAAATGCTGGAGAGGCTGTGGGGAAAAAGGAACACTTCTCCACTGCTGGTGGAATGCCGATTGGTGAAACCATTGTGGAAATCTGTCTGGAGATTCCTCACAAACCTAGGATTGGAAGCCCCACTTAACCCAGCTATTCCCCTTCTGGGTATTTTTCCAGAATTAAAAACATCATACCACAGTGATATATGCACACCCATGTTTATAGCAGCGCAATTTGTCATAGCTAAATCTTGGAAACAACCCAAATCCCCATCAACTGAAGAATGGATAAAAAAGATGTGGTATTTCTATGCAATGGAGTATTACTCAGCTATAAAAAAGATACTCTCAAGGCTTTTATAGGTAAATGGGTGCAACTAGAGACCACACTCATAAGTGAAATAAATCGGACTCACATGTGTAAGCATCACTTTGTCTCCCTAGTGTAAGAACATGAAAGAGTAAATACAGCCTAAAATGTACAATAGATAATAAGAAAGGGAAAGAAACTGCTCAAAGGAAAGAGAAACTGGCATGAGAGAAAAAAGAAAAAGTACTAAGGCAAATTTTATATATGTGTATGTGTGTGTATATATATGTGTGTGTGTATATATGTGTGTGTGTATATATATATATACACATACACACACACATATATATATACACATACACAGTTATATCATCCATATATATATATATATGGATGGTATAACTGTACTGTTGGTTTCTGATGGTTTGTTGGGAATGGTTCATGTTTAAAAGGTTCTTTTTCCTACTATTTTGACCAATTTTGCATGCTGGTATCTGGTAATCTGAGCAATTTATATGACAACAACAATTTGCAGTGTAATAACCAATGGTGAATTCCTACAATCCTGCCTAGTGCCACTATGTATTGTCTCTAATGTTGTTTTAAATTATTATTTTCTTATTCTCTTCAATGATTTGATCAGTCCTCTATCCTCACACCTAGTGATCTGAGCAACTTCACTGAGGACAACGATATGCAGTGTAGCAGCTACTGTTCATCCCTGTCATTTGGTTTGAAACCCTGCATCATGTCTAATGTCCTGGATTTGTGTTGTTTGCATTCTTCTTTTGTTCTTTTTCTTTGTGTACTATTTTCTTTAAAAAAATCAAATGGAGACTTTCCAACCATCGTTCCATACATTAACACTCTAAGAGTCCACCAGTCCACACCAAAACCATAATCTATTCCTAGAATTTTGGGATCAAGGTAAGTAGCAGTGCCACACAAAGTGCTGGTCTTATCTCCAGGCTGTAGTCCTTCCTTATACAAGCAATAATCAGTGAGTTTAATGTATCCTTCTGAATCTAGTAATAAATTCTCCAATTTCAAATCTCTGTACAATATCCCTTGCTCATGAAGAAAACGGAATGCTAAACTGATTTCTACAGAATAAAACCTGGCATGTTCTTCAGGAAGTGTTCTCTGTCACTGCATGTGAAATAGTAGATCTCCTTCATGTATGTAGTCTAGAACAAGTCTGCTTTCTGTCTCAAAGCAACAATGCAGCCCCACAAGAAAAGGATGGTTCGATGCCTGCTCCAAAACACGCTTCTCCATGTGCACATGATCAATGTTGCCACACTTTTTGTTCTCCACTTTCACTGCATAGACACAATCTGTTTTTTTAAAATTGAACTGGTAGTACCTTTGCATAACTTCCCCTCCCTATTACTCAAAGCAAATCAAAGTCCTGAAGGCCTAAACTGGAGGAAGCTTTGACACTTTCCCTGTTGTTCTCTGCCTTGTTCTCTTCATTCACTTCTTCCAAACCCTTATAACTTTTAGGATTACATGGTATTATTATCATTACAGGGTCTGAAGCTGTGGATAATGGATCCATTGGCAACATGGATCCTGGTGGTAAAGAATGCTGCTTGCATTTAATTATGACAAGTGTGTGGCGCTTCTTATGAGAAAAGAGTTTACACTTGATACACTTGTATACCAGGCATCCAAGTCCCCCTACATGCTCTGGGCAGATGGCACAATGAGCACACCTGCTGAAAAGTTTTACTTGAAAAGTGTGGCTACTTGCATAACAAAGTTTTCTCCAGAAACATGCAGCTCTGAGATAGATGTATTTATGTTCTTCTAAAGAAGGTATTTTAGGGTGTTCTGGCACACAAGGCACGTTAGGATATTCTGGTATACAAGTCTTTTTCTGATGTTCTGGTACTCAAGGCCCTTTAGCATTTTCTGGTACACAAGGTGATGCATAAGTTAAGAGTTCAGAATCTTTGTTAAACTCAGAAAGCCTAAAGCCACCAAGGACTAAAACTAGACCTATGTTGGTCACCATGCACTAAACTAAAGTCAAAATGGATCAAAGATCTAAATAGTAAGTCAGAAACACTAAATCTGTAGAGAAAGTAGGTAAAAATCTCAAAGACATAGGGGTAGGCAGAGTTCATGAAGAAAAGCCAAACTGCAGGAAAAATCCTTCAAAGAATCAACAACTGGGATCTCATCTTACTGAAAACTTTGTGCACGTCTAAAGAAATAACCAGCAGAGTAAAAAGAAAACCCACAAATTGAGAAGAAATTTTACTGTCCCTCAGACAAAGGACTTCTATCTGGAACATATAAAGAATTAAAAAACATCAGCCCTCCCAAATTCAAAGACTCAATCCAGAAATGAGAATCAGAGATGAATATATGCTTCTCAGATGAAGAAATACAAATGGCAAATAAATACATGAGAAAATGTTCAACATTATTAGTCATTCAAGAAATGCAAATTAAAACAAAGATTCTGTCTCAGCCCAGTAAGAATGGCTCTCATTAAGACATCAACCTATAACAAATACTGGCGAGGCTGTGGAGAAATAGGAACTCTTCTCCATTGCTGGTGGGAATGCAGACTGGTGAAGCCACTGTAAGGGAAGGCGACTTTTAGCATAACATTTTAAGATAGAATAATTCTAATGTTAGTGCAGTCCTCAAAATGTGCCCTGAGAAACATCCTGGAGGGGTTATAAAGAGTTAACTTTGCAGTCCTGACTTTGCCTGAGTTGTTTCACTCCTCCCCTGGCCCTAGACAAGCATTGTATCTAAAGGGGGACATATAGAACATTGTACAGAAAGTATGTATCATTGTGGCCGGAGCCTGACCCAGTCACGTGGTGCAAGGAAAATAACTGTGGCCAGGCCTAAACATTCCACTCTACTATCATGGAAACCAGAAATATATATAAGGCAGGAACAAAGTCAGTTAAGGGCCACATTCGTGATCGGCAAATTGGGAATGGGGAGCAGCAACTGGTCCAATTGTTCAATTAAAGTTAATTAAAACTCCATTTGTTCTGAATGAGTTCTTTGATCCCCTGCAGAGTTCAACCCAATTTTTATTTTTGCCATAACGCCATTGTGGAAATCAGTTTGGAGATTTCTCAGCAAACTAGGTCTAGAGGTCCCATTCAACCCAGCTATTCCCTTTCCGGATATTTTCCTGGAAGAACTGAAAACATCATATCACAGCGATATATGTGCACCCATGTTGATAGCAGCACACTTTGTGTCATAGCTAAATTGTGGAAGCAACCCAAATGCCCATCTACTGAGGAATTGATAAAAAAAAGTTGTGGTATTCTTATATAATAGAATATTACTCAGCTATAAAGATAAACTAGGAAATTAGCACTGGATGCTGTATTACATAATGTTATGTTCATATTTGTTACTCAGTTCTATAGATGATGGCTCGTTTGATTAATCAGTTTTCTCCACCCTCATCTCCATTGTTCTCCCACCCAATCAGTTGTCTTCCCTCAGATAATAACTGTACTTTTTGTTTTATTTACTCCCTTGGGTTCTCACATTAGGAAGAGACATGAGTACTTCAAATTATGCTGTAACAAACATATGTGCACAAAAATTGCTATAGCAGGAGGTAGAAAAGCACCCATCCTCAAATACGGTAGATAGGCAGGGAACAAGGTTCACTATGGCCAAGCCCCCACTGACAAGCTCTGAAGGCCATGGGGGGTTCTGGTTGAGTAGGAAGGTTACCCAGTGAACTGCCAGGTTCTGCCTCGATACAGTGCATCAAGACACCTGGTCGAGTCCTCAGGGTCTCCCCCAAGGACCTCCAGGCTCTCCCCATCAAGGCGCTCCTGGGGGGCTGGTCAAGTCCACAGGGTTGCCTCCACACACCGCCAGGCTCCACCCTGTTGAGGCGCTCCTGGGGGCCCACTCGAGTCCAATGGGTCACCTCCTAGGACTGCCGGGTTCCACCCCATCATCACACTCCCGGAGACCTGGTCCAGGACCTCAGCATTTTCATGTAGCTTAGAGGGAGCCCCCTCCCCCGTCAGGCTGCTGAGCTCCCTGTGAAGGCCCCTGGGGTTCCCTCATAGCCCACTAGTGTCTCCCTGCAGGCTGCCTTTGACTCTTTGGAGGCTGTCCCCACCCAGCTAGAGTACTGGGTCTGCATCCTAGTTCCAGGCCTTTGCCTGCTCCCACCTCTCAATTTCCAGTGCTGCCACTCCCTGTCCCTTACAGCTGGGCATTAGGTGCACTTACAGTGCTGGGCACAAGTGGTGTGAGGTCTCCCCCACCCGTGCTCAGTGAGGTGTGTGTTAAATTTAGTTATTAGTTCTAGGAGAGAATTGGAGGATTTTCTTGGGTCTTCTGTGTACAGTATGTTGTCATCTCTTGAACTTCAGGACTGCTGCTTTTCATGTAATTTGTCACTATGGGTTCATACAAGGTTCATATATGCAAGCAGTATGAAGTCCCTCTTGGTGCTCATATTAGTAGTTTAGGGTTAGTCCTGAAGCCCGTGGACTCATCCCATTGCTGTCAGGAACACGTGTTGAGCACTTGGGTCACCAAGACTCAAGGTGTTCACAGAGGGAGTTCAGGATGGGAGCTGAAGCCCGGTAACTCAGCTCATGCTTCCTGTTTGGTGTTGGAGTGAGAAGGGCATGGGGCTGTGTGGTCCACCTCCATCTGCAGCTCTCTCTCTTACTGCTGTGCTCCAGTTCCCATTTGTTCCTTGGTTGGATCCCTGGAAATTGCTGTGGCCCTGGGGTCACTGCTGCTGCTCTCTGCTGCTTTCTCCTGGTAGTTGCTCACACAGTGGAGAAGCAGGAGGCCACAGCCTCGGGGCAGGCATAGAACTGGGTGTGGTGGGCTGTGTACTGTTTGCTTTAACTCCACCTTGCCTTGGAGCACTGATTAGAATGGGTTGCTGCAGAGTGGGCATGCTGCTTTAGTGGCTGTTGTAACTTTTCTCCTCACACTGGGTTTGACAACACCTCCTGTCCACTGCTGCCTATTTTCCGGGCTGCACGTTCTCCACTCTGGCTTTGGCCCAGCTCTCAGAACTCCGCTCTCCTCTGGTCAAGTTGGGAGTCTCCCGCGAGCACTTGCCTCTGAAGCTGAAGCTGTGAGCGCTGGAATGAGGGAGCAGGTCAAGGGTGTGAATAGAGCAGTGGCCCTTTTTCTCCACCTCCTCTTTCTCTAACTGCACCATGGTGGCCCTCTGAGTTTTTCATCTGGGAGAGGTCTTGTTCACTCTTTCTGAGGGAGCTTCAGTTCCCATTTCAGATCCTTCCCGGGTCCATGGGACCCACTTCTCTCCTTCTTGTTTTTCTCATGTTGCTGTATTCCAGTGTCTGGGTGGTGGTCCTCCGGGAGGATCTTTCTGTGCTGCTTACCCAGTCATCATCTTCCCCGAAGTCTGGCTCTGGGAAATTTGAACACCTTGACTAAGATCACATAGTTAGGAAGGAAACACAAAACTGTGTTTTGCACCTAGTACCCATGTTTTACCCACCACACTTATAAAAGTGCATCTTTTGCTTTCAATGTGAAAGCAGTTCAACTGGTCAAGGATATCTGTCAAGAGAGAGGGAAATGATGAAGAGAAATTTCTTTTGAAGGTTTTGAAAATCATGTCCCAAAGAAACAGGACCACTGGAGAGAGAAGTCAATAAAAATGTCTCCATCTTTAAGCCTCCTCTTTGGGCCTTTGACTCTTCCTGAATTTCCCAGAAAAGCCCAGGTCCAGAATGACCAGACCTCCATTCCCCCAGGGAATGTCTCCTGTTCTCACTTTCTTTGGAGCAATTAACCCACTTCAAACCCAAGGCTCATTATCCTAGGAACCAGACCAATGGAGATCACTATAAAGTGGCTCTGAGCAGGATTTAATATTAACCAATTTGCTTTCCATGTTTATTTGTGAGTCTTTCCAAGGCCTTGGCAGTGGATTCACAGTAAGTGAACCTCTATGAATTACTGGCTCTGGCTGAGGCCTGGTGGCCTGTGAGGTTGTGACACCTCAAAGAACAAGATAAGGTCACAGTTCAGGATGTTTGGCTTCAACCCCAATTAACTAAGAAGAACTTGCAGTTGCTGGCTCCACACTTCTACAATAAATGTCAACCTAGAGAAAAGGTAGCTCTCCTGATTGACATAATTTACTACTTAGAAATAAATTTACTAATGTACTACTTAGGAAAATATTCAAATTGCCTCCCAAGGTCTTGTCCATGCTTTCCTCCCTATCCTCCTCCTTTGTTTGAAAACCAAATAAATATGGGCCACCCAAAGAAGTTCTTTGTCTCAGCCACTGAGGAATCTTGAATTCTGTGAGTGAGTTTTGAACTTCCTGGAGCCCTAAAATCATACCACTTGTTTCTTTTATTTAAACCTTTGCATTCTACTCACTTGGGGTTTGTGGGCCTGATCATTCCACGATAACTAATGCTCAAGAACAAGGACCTATAATCCTTGGACTGGGAATTTTTAGCCTGAAAGAGTAAGTCTACTTAGAGTGGAAAGTGTGGAAGGTGAAGAAGGCCTTCACAGAAAGAAAATTTCACCAGGGATGCCTGAAGAAGGGTGGGAAGAGAAGCATTCTCCAAGGAATGGGGGTGAAACTTCCCACTGTGAACAAGCCATTTTATCTGGGAGTAAAATAGGTCAAAAATTTTCAGCTAAGGAACAAAAATACATACAGATGCTCCAATGACTACTTAAACACTCAGGAACTTGTGTGTCAACAAAAGACCTAACAAAAATATTACAAGAGGCAACCATATATAAACTATAGTTTCCTCAGACAGGTACAATAGATATTGACAATTGGGAAAGAGTTGGAAAAAATCTTAGAAAAGCACATAGTAGAGGAAAAAAAAAACATTCCCCCTGAGATGATCTCAACTTAGAATCTGGTTCATTCAGTTTTGAGTCTATTACAGAGCTCACAGTCAAAACATCTGATTTAGATATCACAGAAACAAAAGAGGTCCCAGCAGAAGCAACTGCTGCCAAAGCAAAGTTTTTAAAGGGACCACCTCAACAAGAGCCAGAGCCTTTAAAAAAAAAATCCCATACAGCTCTATGCAGAAATTTACAGGTTTGAAAGGGACAAGCAGCCACAAAAGGGGAAATCATTGGCAACCCTGCTTGCTTCCCACTTGAAAATCAGTGAAATGATTTTAACAAGGAGCTTGTTGCTTATATGCATTTTGAAATTCAGATGCTAAAAAAACCTTAAAAGTGTGTTGTTAATAATGAGATTGAGAGCCCATTTACTGTAGGAGTTTACAAAATGTTTTGGATATATATCAATTGATACCGTATTATATCAGGCATCCAGCACAAACATGCCTGTCTCCACTTCAATCTTTACAGTTTGATGCACAGTTAAAAAGTTTTGCTTTGGATGAGGCTCATATAAGCAGAATGGATCCTAATACACACCTGGAAATAAATGAGCAGATGCTCTTGGACCAGGCTGATATGAACACCTTGGGGATCAGATCCAAGGTCCTGATAAGTTATATTCACAACTAGCAGATTTACTAGAAAGGGCATGGGCAGCTATTCTGGAGGATATAATTTCTGTGCAGTCTTTTTTACACATCCTTCAAGGCCCCAAGCAACCCTTTACTCAATTTGTGGCTAGATTACAAGAAACTATTTACAGACAGGTTTCAAACACACAAGCTGTCGATATTTTAATTCTACAATTGGCATATGCAAACACTAATTGAGACCTCAAACAAGCTTTAAATCCTGTAAAATCAACTAATGATTTGACAATATATATTTGAGCTTGTCAGGATATTGGAACTGAATCATATAAGACAGCTATGATGATTCAGGTTATGGCTGGCTTTGCTAATACAAAAGGGGGTAATACAAAACATTTTAACTGTGGAAAAATAGAACATAAAAATTTAGAGTTCCTGTTGGATCTAATAGGACAGTTGCTGCCACTGCTTTAGGTCAAGGGAGCAATGCCTCTGGTGTGGATGGTTTGGTCTTATGTTTGGTCTCTATCTGAGATGCCAAAAAAGCAAGCACTGGGCCAAACATTGTCCTTCTAAATTCCACAAGGATGGTACACCTTTGCAAAAAATAGAGATGTGGGCATTTCTTTAGACCAGCCAAACAGTACAGGAAATACCACCTGTGAATCAGAATGTCAGTTAGCTTTATCCAGTGCAAACACACCAAAAGATTCAACAACAACCTCAAAGATGGCTCCCTGGAGAGCTGTTAATGCTTTCACCAGGGGAACAATACAAAGTTCAGGATTAGAGCCTCCTGCAGCTTGAAGAGTCACTTTTATCAGAAGTGACAAATTTATCCCAATTCCCCTGGGACTTGGGGTCCTCCACCTGAGGGAACAGTTGGTCTTGGACTGAAAAAGTCTGATCTAAATTTAAAAGGAATAAATATTGTGCCTACTGTGATTTATGGTGATTGTTGTGATAGATACATGTTTTTTCATATGCTATGTATCTCTGGGTTTTGGAATAGGGAGAGTATGTGGTGCAATTGATTTTGTTACAGATAAGCCTTCTTTTGTCAAATATAGACAGCTCATGAGAGAACAAGACCCTCAGAGCAAGACTACAAAAAGAGAAATTTACTCAGAAAGTGACTAAAAACAAGCCTATGTGTTTTGTAAAGACTAATGGAAAATGCTTTAAACATCCAATAGACACTGCATGGATGTGTCTGTACTTGCATTAGAACAACGGCCCACCACATGGCCAACACAAAGGGCACCCACCTCCTTAATAGGACTGGAATCCCCTCAGCCTGTACTACAAAGTACCACCCTTGCCTTTTGAAGGGCCAGACCAGCCAAAGAGTTGCTTTTTATGACACATGGCACCTATTCTGGTCAATTTGTGGGAGAGATTTGTTACAAAAGTGGAAGTTAATAATGACTAGTGATTTTGATTTTAAACTTTTGGGGTTTTTTTTTTGGTAGTAGGAATCGAACTCAGGACCTTGCACTTGCCAGGCAGGCACTTACGTTGCTGAGCTATACCCTCAGCCCCTTGATTTTAAATTTAAACAAACAAATTCCAATTCTGAAATTAAACAAGCAGATTCAAATCCTAAAATTAGACAAATGATGATTAACATAGGCTATAAAGAGGACAAACGGCTAGGAAAGAGCTTACAGGGAATCAAAGAGCCTGTAAGGACTACACCTAAGAACAATAGGCCTGGTATTAGATATCACCAGGTTTTTTGACAAGGGCCATTGATACCTCTTCCCCCAAAATAGCTCTGCCTTTACAATGGAAAACTGAGGCGCCTGTCTGGGTGGATCAGTGGCCCCTTAACAGGGAGAAACTAATCCAATTACACAAATTAGTTGAGAAACAATTCCAGATAGGACGTTTAGAAAACTCAGTTAGTCCTTGGAATATTGCTGTCTTTGTTATTCCAAAGAAATTGGGCAAGAGATTGAAAATGGAGGTCGTTGCAAGACTTAAGAGCTATAAATGCTTGCTTACTTCTTATGGGAGTGCTACAGCCAGGACTGCCAAACACAACTGCAGTTCCCAGAGACTGGTCTCTCATCACAATTTAAAAGACTGCTTCTTTAACATTCCTCATTTTCCCACAGGTGGGCTGCATTTTGTCTTCTCTATATCTAGTTTAAAATTTAAAGGGCTAATGCAGCAACATCACTGGGTCACATTACCTCAAGGAATGTGAAATAGTCTGGTGTCAGCATTTTTTACTGCAGGCCATACAGAGAGTTAGGTAAATCTATCCTTCTGCTTACATTATCCATTATATGTATATCTTACTGGCAGCACCAGTTGGAAAAAAAACTGTATGACCTCTTTGCAGAGACAAAATGAAATTTAATATCTTTTGGCATCTGCATTGCTCCAGAAACAGTACAACTGTCCAGTCCTTACTATTACCTGGGAACACTAATGACTAACAAGGCCATAAGACCATAAAAGTGACAGAGTTGACAAGATCACTTAAAAACTCTTTAAAAAGTTATTAGGAGACATAAATAGGATAAGGTCAAAATTGGGTATTGCTACTTATCAATTAAAACAGTTATATAATACTTTACCAGGAGTTCTGGCTATTGATTCCCCTAATAGTTTATCTACTGAGCCTCAAAAGGAAATACCTTTGATTGAAAAACTGCTACAACAGCATCAAGTTTTTAGAATAAATACAAATTAACATCTTATCCTTTACAAATATATATCCCTCATTCTCCCACAGGTCTTATACGACAATTTTACAGTAAACAAATTTATCTTATTGAGTAGCTTTACCTTTCTAATCAGTTAATCAAACCCTTACAATTATATTTAGAATAAATAGCCAAGGTTGTCACTATGAGAAGGATAAGGTCTAAACAACCCTATGGTACTGATCCTGCTACACTCATATTGACTACTGATTTAAATCAATATTTGACTGTGCTACAACAAGTTCTATATTGGCATGTAACATTTGCCAGTTTTATAGGACAAACTCACGACCTATTCCCAGTGATCCTATCTTTCCATTTTTCTCAAGCATTCATATATTCTTCTAAAACTTACTAAATTTGAACCTATTTCTTCTTTTTCTTATTTTAAAGAAAAAAATAACAAAATAACAACAATGAAGACAAAAACAACACAAAAATAATAAAAACAATACAGTATGACAATAAAATGATAGAAATTAACAATGGTCATTACATTACATATTATTATCTTCAAAAAGTTGCTCAGATTACTGGATGAAAGAATGCAAGATTGATCAAACAATTAAAGATAATAAAAAGTAATAAAAAGAACATTAGAAACAGAGCTTCATTAAACAAAATGGTAGGAATTCAATAAATAGTTGTTATGTTGCATGTTGTTGTCTTCAAATAAGTTGTTCCAATTACCAGATATAAGCATGCAAAATTGCACAAGAAAAAAACAATTTAAGCATTAATTGTTCATTTCAATAAGCCAATAGACATCAGCAATACACTAATCTCACATATTAATAGCTGGCATTAGTGTATTGCTGATGTCTACTGATTAGTGTAAAAAGATATATATATATCTAATTTTAAATTAAAAAAACAAAACAAAATAACAAAAACAAAGACATAAAATAACATAAAAACAATAAAAATGATACAGAATTAAAAACAAAGTGATAGGAAATTAACAATGGTTATTATATTACATATTGTTATGCTCGAAGTGGTTACTCAGATAACCAGTTATAGGAATATTAGATTGATCAAACAATTACACATCAACTATTTCTTTCAATAAACCAATATAAATTAGTAGTATAATTATCTTAGCTATTTTGTATATATACATATGTATATATATATATGTGTATATATATATATTTTTTTCTCCCTTCCTTTTTTTCTCTTTTCCCTCATCCCAGTTGTTCTTTCCTATTTGAGCAATTTCTTTCCCTTTCACAAAAATCTATTGTACCTTTAGATTTTTTTACCCCTTCAGGTTCTTATAATAGGGAAGCAATATGATATTTATATATGTGAGTCTGATGTATTTCACTTATGAGTATGGTCTTTAGTTGCATCCATTTACCTATAAAAGCCTTGAGTTTACCTTTTTTATAGCTTAGTAATACTCCATTGTATAAAAATACCACAACTTTTTTATCCATTCCTCAGTTGATGGACATTTGAGTTGTTTCTAAGATTTAGATATTACAAATTGTACTGGTACAAACATGGGTGCACATAGATCACTGTCATATGATGTTTTCAGTTTTTCTGGAAAAATAACCAGGAGAGGAATAGCTGGGTTAAATTGGACCTCTAGTCGCACTTTTATGAGGAATCTCCAGACTGATTTTCACAGTGGTTGCAGCAGCCTACACTCCTACCAAGTCTGGAGAAGCGTTCCTCTTTCCCTACAGTCCCTCCAGCATTTGTTATTGGTTGATTTCTTGATGAGAGTCATTGTTTCTGGGATGAGATGGAATCTCAGTGTTGTTTTAATTTGCATTTCTTGAATGACTAATGATGTTGAACATTTTCACATATATTTATTTTCCATTTGTGTTTCTTCATCTGAGAAATGTGTATTCATTTCAGATGTCCATTTTTGGACTGGGTCTTTCAATTTTGTGGGCCTGATTTTTATTAATTCTTTATATGTTCTATACAGGAGTCCTTTGTCTGAAGGACATTCAGCTAAAATTATTTTCCAATTCATGGGTTTCCTGTTGGTGATTTTTTTGATGTGCAAAAACCTTTCAATAAGATGAGATCCCAGTTATTGATTCTTTCAAGTTTTTCTCATGCAACTTGTTTTTTTTTTTCATGAACTCTGCCTACCCCTATGTCTTCAAGGTTACTTTCTCTTCCAGTAGATTTAGTGTTTCTGTTTTGCTGTTTAGATGCTTGATCCATTTTGACTTTAGTTTGGTGCATGGTGATAGGCATGGGCTTAGTTTTAGTCTTTGGAATGTGGAGAGCCTGTTTTTCCAGCAGCATTTATTAGAGAGCTTATCTTTCTTCCAGTGAACATGTTTGGCCCCTTTGTCAAAGATAAGGTGGCTGACTCTGTTCGTGATTGTGACTACATCTTCTAGTCTGTTCCATTGATCTTCATGTCTGCTTTTTTTGCCAATGCCATGCTGATTTTTTCACAGTTGCTTTTTGGTATAATTTCATGTCAGGGATTGTGATACCTTCTGCCTTGCCTTTGTTGCCCAGGATTGCTCTTGCTATTCTGGGTCTCTTCTGGTTCCAGATGCACTTTAGGAATTTTTCTGTAAATCTGGGAGGCATACTAATGGTATTTTCATTGGGACTGCATTGAATCTGTACACCAATTTTGGGAGTGTGGCCATTTCCATAATGTTGGTTCTTCCTATCCATGAGCAAGGAATATCTTTCCATTTTCTGAAATCCTCTTTGATCTCATTTTCAGAGTACTGCAGTTTTCACTGTATAGATCTTTTACTTCTTTTGTTACATTGATTTCTAAATATTTCAACTTTTGGATGCTATTGTGAAAGGTATAGTTTCCCCAATTTCTCTCTCAGTGTATTCCTTGTTTGTGTATAGTAATTGTCTGGGTTACGTTTCTCTCATTGCTGAGAAAACATACCCAACGCCCAAAATGAAGGAAGGAAAGGTTTATTTAGCTTACAGTTTGTGGAGGTTTCAGTCCATGCTTGACTGGTTCTGAGGCAGAACGGCACATGGCAGAGGGCAAACGTTCATGGCAGCAGAGCACAGCAAAAACAACCAGCAAAAGGGAGGAATGGCTGCAAGTAGCTTCTTCCCTTACATTGTAAACAGGCTACCGCCACCCAGGGGGTATGTATCACTCACACAATCTCCATGCCCTCCTCTTCCATAGGCTCAGGATGTATACAAAGCAAGCACCTTAGCTTCCTCCTGAGTCACTCAGCTAAACCTCTAGACTCCCCAAGTTGACACAATGTATCAACCATAACAGTAATGCTATTGATTTTTGAGTGTTGACTTTGTATCCAGCTATGTTACTGAACTTTTTTTGTACTGGGAATAGAACTCAGGACCTTGTGCTTGCCAGGCAGGTGTTTATGCTACTGACTCGTATCCCTATGTTACTGCCTTTGTTTATTAATTTTAGGAGTCTTTTGGGTGAGTTTTGGGGGTCTTTTATGTAGAGTATCATGTCATCTATGAATAATGATAATTTCACTTCTTCCTTTTCTATCTTTATTCCCTTTATTTCTCTGTCTTGTCTAATTGTTCTGGCTAATGCTTCCAGAACTATGTTGAATAGGAGTGGTTACAGGGAACATCTTTGTCTTGCTCCTGATTTTAATGTGAAATCTTTCATTTTTTTGTCCATTTAGTATGACATTGGCTGTTGTCATAGATGGCTTTGATCAGATTGAGGTAAAGACCATCTATTCCTATTTTATGTAGGATTTTTACCATGAATGAGTGTTGGACTTTCTCAAAAGCTTTCTCTGTATCTATTGACATGATCATGTGAATTTGTCTTTGGCTCTATTGATCTGGTATTATACTTACTGATTTCCATATATTGAACCATCCCTGCATTCTTGTGATGATTCCACTTGGTCATAGTATATGATTTTCTTGATAACTTGCTGCATTCTGTTTGCTAGTATTTTATTCAGTATCTTTGCACCTATGTTCATTAGGGAGACTGGACTATAGTTTTCTTTCTTAGTTTCATCTTTCCCTGGTTTTCATACCAGTATAATACTTGCCTCCAGGAATGAGTTAGGGAGAGTTGCTTCCTTTTCAGTTTCATTGAAGAGTTTGAGAAGTACTGGTATTAAATCTTCTCTCAATTTCTTGTAGAATTCTGCTGGGAATCCATCAGGACCTGGCCTTTTCTTTGTTAGTAAATTTTTTACTGTGTTTTCAATCTCATTAATTGATATTGGGTTATTTAGGATTTTTATATCCTTTTGATTCAACTTTGGTAATTCATACACATCTAGGAATCTGTCCATTTCTTCTGAATAAAGTTTTTCTAAGTAAGTATTGGTGATCTTTTGAATTTCTATGGGATCTGTATTGATTGTACCCTTTTCATTCCTTATTGCATGAATTGGAATTTTTTCTTCTCTCTTTATGATGAGATTGGGGTTTATCAATCTTATTTATTCTTTCAAAGAACCAAAGCTTTGATTCATTAATTTTTTGTAGTTTTTTGTTCATCGCAATTGCACTAATTTCTGCTCTGAGCTTTATAGTTTTTTCCCTTCTTTGGGCTTTGGGCTTGACTTGTTCTTCTCTTTCTAAAAGTTTGAGGTGCAACATTAAGCTATTTTTTTTTCTCTTTGTATTTTCCTGATGTGTGAGTTCACCAGTATAAATTTCCCTCAGAAGACTGCTGTCAGTGCATCCCACAGATTCCAGTAAGTTTTATTTGTTTTCATTTGTTTGTAGGTATTGTTTAATTTCTTCTTTAATTTCATCCATGACCCATTAGTTGTTTCAGTGTTCGTTATTTCTTTTCTATGTGCTTATGGAGTTTTTGTGGTTCCTTTTGTCATTAATTTCCAATTTCATTACACTATGGTCAGATAATATGCATGGGATAATTTAAATACTTTTGCATTTAGTTAAGCATGCTCTATGGGCTAGAATGTGGCCTGTTTTAGAGAACATCCTATATGCAGCTGAAAAGAATGTGTATTCTGATGTTGTGTGGTAGAACACTCTGCAGACAATTACAAAGTTCATTTGTTCAAGGATTTGGTTTAGATCTTTTATTTATTTGCTGATTTTTTGTCTAGTTGATCTATCTCTTCTTGTCCAGAAAGGGGTGTTTATGTCCCCCATTTCAATAGTGTTATCAGTTATTTGGTTTTCCATGTCTATAAAGATTTGTCTTATATAACTGGGTGTTCTCATATTTGGTGCATATATATTCATGATTGTTATCTCTTCCTCTTGCAGTTTTCCACCAACAAGTATGTAGTGACCTTCTTTATCTCTTTTGATAGTTCTTTGCTTGAAGTTCACATTGTCTGCAAACAGAATAGCTTTCCCTGCTTTTTTCTGGTTATCTGTTGCATGGAGAATTGTTTTCCATTCTTTGACTTTCAGTCTATGAATTTCCTTTTGAGTTAAATGTGTTTCCTGTATACAGAATATTGTTGAATTTTGTTTTTTGATCCACTCTACCAGTCTGTTTCTTTTGATTGGAGAATTGAGGCCATTTACATTAATGGTTATAACTGATATGTGTTGGCTTATCTTTGTCATGTTATTTACTTGCTGTTTGTTGCCTACTTTTTCCTCTCTGTTTAATTGCTTGCTTTGCTTGGTGGTTCCTTTATATTGTTGTTCATGAAATTTTGGTCATTTTTATCTCTGTCTAGAATATCTTTTAATACTCTTTGTAGGGTTGGATTTTCACTCATGAAGTTCTTCAGTTGTTCTTTGTCTTGGAAACATTGTATTTATCCATTAAATTTGAAGAATAATTTTGCAGGATACCTCAATCTGGGTTGGAAGCTGTTTTGTCTCAGGAGTTGTGTTGAGAAATCTTCCATGATTCTGATGGGCTCTCTTATAGGTGATCTGTTTCTTTTCTCTAACAGCTTTTAATATTGTGTTCTTTTGCTGGATTTCTGGGATCTTGATTATTGTACATCTGGGCATAGTTTTATTTTGGTTATGACTAGTTGGAGTTCTATATGCCTCAGTTAACTCTATGTCAGATTCTATTTTCTTGCCTGGGAAATTATCTGCTATTACTTCTGCCATGTTTGTATGTCATTTTTTGACTCCTGCTTTTTCATTGACACTTATCAGTCTATATTGTTCTTTCCATCAACTTGTAGCTGTTGAACTGTTATTTCCTGGTTCCTTGTTATTTTTAAGAGATCTTTCCTTTCACAGTCACTAGCTGCAAGGATATCTTCAAGGATTGAAAGTCTATCTTCATTTTCATTCAAGCAGTTTTGCCGACCTTCAATGGCATATTTAGTTTCCTGATCTCTCTTTGAATCTGTTTCATGCGTTCTAATTCTTTCCTATATTGTGCATTCATAGTTTACATCATTTTTCTGTGCTCATTTATTTTTTATCTATGTCTTCTTTAGGTATGTTGAGCAATTCTTTCATTATTGTTGTCATTTCATTTTTTACCTGAGAGACTGTTTCTGATCTGATATCCTCTATAGCCTCATGAAGTTGTTTCCTTACTTTAGTTGCTATTATTTCAGAAGTTTCAGGTGTGTGACTTCCAAGTTCTTCTATGTTGGTGCCTCCTGGACTTGTTCTGGGTGGGCTGGAGATCAGAGATTGCATTTTACTCCTTCATCTTGGCATTTTCTGGTTTCCTCTGGCAGAACAGGTTGCAAGATCACAAGAAGCCAGCTTTTCTTGCTGGCTGCCCTTCCCACATTGTAGGGGGATGGGTCCTTTCCTGTGTTCCTCTGGCCATGCTAGTACCTAGGTCTCAGGTGCTTCCCTTGCTGGCTGCCCTTCCTGTGCTTTAGGGGAATTGATCAGGTCCTGGTTTCCTCTGCCCAGATTAGTTGCCAGGCCCCATGTCCTTCCCATGCTGGCTCCCTTCTCAAAGTATAGAGGGATGATTCAGGCCCCAGGTTCCTCTGGCTCCACTGGTTCCTGAGTCCTAGCTCCTTCTTATTCTAGCTGCCCTGGATTCTTCTGGTTGAGCAAGTTGCCAATTCCCAGTTGCTTCCCATGCTGGTTGACCTTCTAGTGGTGTTGGGGCACGAGTCAGGATGCAGGTTCCTCTGGCCCTGCTGGTTCCTGAGACCCAGGCAGTTCTCACACTGGCTGCCCTTCCTGTGGTGTAGGGGGATGGCTCAGGCCCTGAGTTCCTCTGGTCTAGCTGGTTGCCAATTTCCCTACAATTGGTATCTTTCAGAGCTTGAAACTCTTCACTCCAAGCCCTCCTTACCTTTAAGGTTTACATTGATAAGTGTTTTGTAATTCTAATGGGTTTACCTTTATATGTGATTCATTGTCTTTCTCTAATATCTTTTAAGATTTTGTCCCTGTGATGAATTTCTAGTTTTCTGAGTATAATGTATACTGAGTATAAGCTCTGATGACAGCTTCTTTTTGGTCATGGCTACTTAGTTTCTATATTGCTCATTTATCTATACGTTTATTTCTTTCCCTATATTTGGGGAGTTTTCTGCCATGATTTCTGTGAATAGGTTTTTTATGCAATTTATGTTGTCTTCTGATTTTTCCTTTATTCCAGTGAATTAGAGCAAGTTTCTTTGTGTCATCTAGCTATCGTTGGATCCACTTTTCATGTTTTCTTGTTAGTTTTAAGATGTCTTTGAGTAGTTGGTCTTTGAAGATTGCTTCTTAAATCCTGTCATTACAGTTGTCACTTCTGATGTCCATACTTTCAATATGCTTTTTAATTTCCTGGAGTTCTGACAGAAAACTTGTTATGGACTCTAATTCTTTGTTGAACCAGTCACTTATGTTTTGTATCATTTTCTTTAGTTTATCTAGTTTTTTTTATTAGTGTATTGTCTCTCTCTCTCCTCCCTTACCCTCCCTTGTTGCTTTTGCTGTCTCCCCTTGCGATGAACTGCTGCCGCTCTGCCATGTGCCATCCTGCCTTGGAGCTAGTGAATTATGGATTGAAACATATATAAACTGTGAGCTAAATAAACCTGTGCCCCTTTAGCTTTGGTGTGTCAGCAATGAGAAAAGCAACTAAGAAAGAATTTGGTAGCAGGCATGGGATCATTGCTATACCTGACCATATGGTTCAGGAGCCTTTGGGAATGGCTTGTGAGAAGAGTTTGGAATGATTCAGAGATCTCAACCGAAAATGTAGAGCTAGAATGCCTTAGCCTGTATGGGAAATTCTGGTCATAGCTCAGAAGACCAGAAATCTGGTAAAGAACTGATTCCAGAGGTTTCTGCTGAGAAGGATTTCACTGGCTATTGGAATCCAGACAATGTGTGTTACAGATTGGCAGAAAGTTTTCTGTATTTTACCTATGTCCAGATACTTTGCTTGAGACTGAGATTAAGAGCAGTGGACTAACTAATCTTGTAGAAGAAATTGCAAGGCTGTCAAATGTTGAAGCAGTGGCATAGCTATTGTTGGGGGCTTTTAGTAAGATTTTTGTTGAGAATCAAGAGCAAAGAGCCCAGAAGAATAATTAAAACATTGTGAGTTTGGCCTGAAAGGAAGCTCCCCTAAATCTATGAGCTGCAAACAGAGTGCAGAGATCTTGATTGCTGAGAAGGAACAGGAGAATAGAAAAGATGGCCTGAGGGTATCACAAAAAGTAGCAGGACTCTAACTTTTGCAGCCTCAAAATTGCAAAACTGAAAGACTTTGAGAAGAAAGCCACAGAACACCATGTTCGAGAATGGTGTCATCATAGAGAATTTGTTCATCAGAATTCAATTCAGAGTGCCCAGCCCTTGACCCCTACAGCCAAGAGAGAGAAAAGCCTGGTTACTTTTCCAGCTGGCAGTAGACCTTGGCATCATCTACATGGCACTAGTTTTAGACTCATGCAGAATGGAAGAGGTGTGGGGTTAAGAAGGCTTCCACTCAGATTTCAGACAGCCTGGGAGGCCAGGAAGTTGACCCCTGAGAGGTCAGTGTGTGAAGTTTTGACATGAAACAAAAGGTGTAATGGAGACCCCAGAAGTTTAGAAAAGCCATGAATATGGATCATCTGAGGGAAACTGCAGGCAGCCCTGAGAGAAGCTATGGGAACTACAACCATTGGAAGTGCCAGGCAAGCCCTTTGGAATTCACATCTTGCTACAGATTGCCTTGAATTGTTGCACGTGGAACTACAAGACTTAATGTTTGCTTTGCTGGATTTTGTACTTGGTCCCATTTTGGGTCCTGTTCCTTTGTATCCCCCTGTTTTTAACTTTTGGAATGAAAATGTCTATCTTGTGCCATTGAATGTTGGAAGTGTTTCTCTTTTCACTTGTACAGGAGCTCACAGAGAGGAGTTTGCCTTAAGTCTCAGAGCAGACTTGAGACTTAGACTTCTCAGCAATGCTGAGATTGTTAGGAAATTGTCAATTCTTGGAGATGAACTAAATGTCTTTTGCATAAAGAGGTATGCATGAGTCTTTGAGAGGCTGGAAGCAGAATATTATGGTTCATGTCTGGTTGTCCCCACAAAGTCTAATGCAGTCAGAGGTGGGCTTTTCAGAGGTAGTTTAATCTAGACTTTGTGACTAATTCAAGGTCCAATGCTGGGATTATAGGTGTGAGTGCTACATGCACCCTAGGACAGGTAGTCTGCATAAAATATAAGGGACAGAAAGAGTCACTTTCACTCGCTGCTTTTGCTGTCTTCCACTACCATGAACTGTCGCCCCTCTCGCAGGTGCCACCTGCCTTGGAGCTAAATGATTATGTACTGAAACCTCTACAAACTGTGAGCTAAGTAAACCTTTCCACCTTTTACTTTGGGTGTCCAGTATTTTGTCTCAGCAGTGAGAAAAGTAAGTAAGACAATAAACATGTGCATTTCCAATTGCAACAGCTATTATTCTGGCCTTTTTCCTTCAGCCCTTTATTTTTTGTTTTCTTCTTCATTCCAGTTGTTGGACAGATAAAAGCATGTCCGGTAAATGGATCACAGGGATCTGGAGGCCCATCTGCAAGCCTATTGCTAGCCTCTGGTAGAGTTTTAAGTATGTGCTACCTGAGGATTATAAAGATTATGCTGAAGACTCCACCCAGTATACTTATTCTAACCCAGTGGGAGAGATCCAGATCCCCTTGAGAGACAGTTGGACATTGGAGGACAGGATCATCAATTATATTAATGTCTTCTTTTTTCTGAGGCATCTCTCTAAATATCCTAGTTACTGGGCTGTTCCAGAGATAACGAGCCCCACAAACCTCAACATAATAGATTTCACATCATTTTCTTTTCCTTTTGTAGAAGCGTCCTAGCTGAAAAATAATATCATAGTCTACACTGCCATTCTGTGCCCACCTCTTGCCATTTTCTAGTTCATAATGCACTCAAACCGTATTTCAGCAGTAGATAAGTTGTTCTTTTTTAGATTAGCAGGGATAAGACATTCCCAGTTTTGAAGAATATGGCCTAATGGTGAAGTTGCTGGGATCTGCAGGGTACTCGCTGCATGTTTCACAAGGCGTGCTTTGGGGACTATGAAGAAAAAATTATGTCTGAGGTCCTTTAGAGCATGTTCTCTGCAGAAGGAAAATTCATGTAGAGCTCACAAGGCATCCTTTGTGACACTCAAGTAATTAGCAAATGTCTCCGCCTAAAGCAGTGGCACTGGCGCTGGTGCCTTCCTAGACAAGCAGAGACTCCTGAGGGTTCTGTTGGCCCGGGGACTCACCATACCGTGACCACTAACTCCTTATGCTCTGTTACTTTGTTTAAGGTGATAGAGGTAGAAATACCTAAGGGAGTCAGTCCTGTCATTACTGGGACTGTTGTGAGGAGAGAATTTGAACAACTTTTAATTTTTTTATTCTAATAGTTTGTAGCACATGCTGTTTACAGTCCTTTTGGGGAAAGGTAACATGCACAGGGTAAGGGTAAAAACCCCTTCCCCTTCCTTTCTTCCTCCTCCAGTTCTCCTATCCCAATTTTCATTCTTGTTGATTTTATTAATTTAACTAATGTTGTATCATATAATATTTACATGAACTGAGGTTATTAGATTACTGTATATAATATATCTTTACTATTCTTATTTCCATTTTCTCTCCTCCTCACCTCTCACCCTCGTTCCCCTGGTCCTCTTCCCTATTGCACAAGATGCATCCCTTTGTCCTCTTCTAGCCATCTTTATTATTCTCTTTGTTTATACTTTGCCTTATTCAAATGAGAGATACCATTAATATTTCAACTTGTGTGTCTGGTTTATTTCACGCTACATTATATTTCCCCCGTGCATCCATTTTTCTACATACATCTCAAATTTGTCATTCTTCATAGCTGAGTAGTACTCCATTATATATAGATACATTTTCTCTATCCAGTCACTGATGGGTATACAGGCTGTTTCCAGAATTTAGCTATTGTGAGTTGTGCTACTATAAACATTGGTATGCAAGTATCACTGTAGGAAATGTCTTAAACTCTTTGAGGAAGATACTTAGAAGGGATAGCTGGGTCATATGGGATTTCTAATTACAGTTCTTTGACAAATCTCCCTACTTATTTCTATGATGGTTGTAGTAGTTTAGATTCCCACTAATGGTGAAAGAGGGTTCCCTTTTCACCACAGCCTTACTAACATGAAAATAGCCCTCAAGGCTAATGTGGGGAATTCAGGCCACAAGTCTCTTGCTTCAGCCTGCGGAAAGGCTGGAAGCCTGAGCCAGGTGGTTTCCTTCTTTTCTTCACTGTGTTCCAACAAATATCTAAAATATGTGACAGAATTCATTGCTAGAGGATTGGTCATCAGGAAATAAAACTTTTTTCTCTGAACTTTATATGTGAATGTTTTCAAATGTGAATGAATTCTAAAGAATATTGAAAAGAATATCTTCAATGACATGGTTCCTATACTTACATGCTTTTAATACAATAACTAAAATCTAAAACTGTGTCAAAGGGATGCTTTTTCTCCTTCCACAGTCTATACTCAGTGTACAGCAAGTCCTATGCTGCCCAACATATACGTAGGACCTGACCCCGATTGTCTCTCTCTTGGGTTGTAGGAATAGCTTCCCCACGAGTTTTCCTTTTGCTGTTATTGATCTGGTCTGGGACTTTAAAAAGTAGTATGACATCAATTTTCTGTTCAATGTGTCCAGTGACATTTTATCTGACAGACAAAGAGTGAAAGCTAAGGTGTGTACATTACTATGAATTACAAGGCCCCTTGTGATCTGGTACACTGCTTCTCCTCCAATATTACATCTTGTTTTTCTTTCTTTCTCCACCCGGCTTACCTGTCCTCCAAAACACAACATCATCTCTTCCTCATCCCAGAGAGAGAAAGAGGGAGAGGAGAGAAAGACGACACACACACACAGTCTGTATTATAAAAATTAACTACTTTTCCAGTGCTGGCCTATGACCCACAGGCCAGAATGACTCTCTAGACTTACTGCATTTAAAAAAAAATAAATTTAAATTGGTTGGCAACATTTAATTATCAGGAGGTTTCATATGAAAATGAAGACTTCCAGCTACTTCTTAAAAATGCATATATGTATGATCCAGCAATACTGGGCTCACATGATCACATCACACTAATATGCCAGAGATGAGAAATGACCTCCTTATTTAAACATGTCTATCTTATTAAATTTGGTCTCTACTTGTCACTCCTTTATGTTATCTTCTTGTCCCTTGAAGGCACCATGTTATAATCCCCTCATCAGTGAATCTCCAGATCTGCAGTACATTTACTCTGGGGCCTAAAACAGTGTAGGTTATCAGTAGGGATTTATGGACTAGATAAATACCTTAACAGTGAAGCTGCTGTAATTGTCCTCCAAATGAGACCAAGAATAAATGTGTGCTCTGAGTAACTACTTTGAAGATGACAATATGCTATGTACTAACTACTGTTATTTTCCTACTATTTTGTTATGAAATTGTTTTACCTTTTTCCCATAAAATAAAAAAAGAATAAATTGTGGGAAAATTTCAGAGCCAAGCGCCTATCCCAGTGCAGAGTGCCCCAAAAGGGAAGCAGGAATTGACCTTGAGGACTGCTCTTCACCCCCAAACAGCTCGCATACCTAGGCGCGGTTGAGGACTGTCTGAGGTGCTGAAGGGGTTTTAGATCAGCTGCCAGCCTTGAAATGGACCAGTGACGCGGCGCCGTGGGTTTGTGTGTCTTGTCCAGATGCAGAGGTCAGATGTTTCACATTACTCAGCAAGCAAAACACTGGGGTCACTCCTTTATCCGAGCAGACTGCTTCCACCAAACATGCTTCATTCTGCCCCTAGAGAGGAACAAACGCTCTCTCCCTTATTTTAACTTCTCCAATTTTACCTTCTCACAATTTATCACCTGCCCTAGTGCAATTTTTAAGTCTTTTTTTTAAAGAAATGTGATATTTTTACTTAAATTTACTTTAAAAGGAAACGTTATAAAGCTCTACAAAAAAATCTCTTATCTGCAAATCTTAAGTGGAAAAGCTTATAACAAACTTATAAGCAAAATTTGCCCAGAACTGATGTGCTATTTATTTGGCCTTAGCACCACGACCCTAAAGGAGCTGCTGGCCTGCCTCTGCCTCGCATGACACTCAAGGTGCAGAGGCGGGTGCTTGTTTCCTGCGCAGATGGCTCCATGGTTTCTCATAATAACTTCTCTGTAAACTGGCAAATAAAAGACTCCACCTGACCCATGGCCCACTAGCCATCCTGTTCTTTCAGTGTCTAGAAAATGAACCCAGGCTGGCAGGTGCGGGCCACATCCCCATGCACACCGCCCCCTTCTCGTTTCCCAGCAGCGCCAGGCAGCCGCGGCAGCAGCCGAGCACCAGCAACCGAGCACCAGCAGCACCCGGCTGAAGCGCAGCCGCAAGTATGTACCGGCGGCGGCGGGGCGCCAGGCTGCGCTCTGCTCTCTGTGCTTGCAGCCCGACTCCCGCGAGCTCAGCGCGTCCCAGGCGGCTCCGGCGCCGCGCGCTCCCCAGCCCGACGCGCCCCGGGTGCGGAGCCTGGTCCCTGGGGCGGCCCATAGCTGGCGCAGGAGCGAGGCCCAGGCATGTCGGAGCACGCCCGCTCCAGGGACAGCCTGCGCGGCGTAGCCCGCCTGCAGGTCCCGCCGCGGCGCCTTCTCTTCTCGGCCGGCCGGCAGGGGGCGCCGGCACCTGGAGCAGCGCGGGGCCCAGCCCTCGGGGCTCACGCTCCCAGACTCCCGGACCCCTCCAGCTCCAGCTAGGACCGAGGCCTTTGCTCTGCTTGGATCCGGGCGCGACCCCAGCGAGGGGCCGCCCGGGGCCGCACCGCCGGCTTGGCGCGCCCTGGCCTACTCCGTCCGGCCGGCTGGCCTCCCGGCTCAGCTCTGTTCCGCAACTCCCGGCTCCCTTGTTTGCATCCCAGCGCTCCTCACCAGAGCTGTAGCCCACGGTGTCCGGACAATCGATGAGCTCCAACGTCTATCGTTTAGAGTTCTTAAAGGTAAAAATAAAGATAAAAGAAAAAGAAGGGCCCAAGAAGAAGCGCTCTAAAGAGATGTGCCCTGCTCACGAGAGGGCTGTTGCAGTAAGGTCCCTGACAGTGGTCTTTTATAACTTCCAGTCTCAGGGCCAGACCTTAGGAAGTCGTTCTGTGCATGCACCCCTGCCCTGACTGAACAGCTGTGTATGATCCACAGGTTATACACTGCGGATCAGCCTCCTTGCCACGTCCTAAT
Source organism: Dinomys branickii (assembly GCA_004027595.1). Taxonomy (NCBI): domain Eukaryota; kingdom Metazoa; phylum Chordata; class Mammalia; order Rodentia; family Dinomyidae; genus Dinomys; species Dinomys branickii. The sequence goes on along the minus strand of PVLD010013738.1, from coordinate 17,503 downwards.
CTCCTGCCTCACTAGCTCCGCCCCTTAGGTGCAACAGGATGGCTAAAACAGCCATGAGTTAGATATTTCTCCCAGGTTGGTGAGTTTGCTAAAATTCTGATAAATTAAGCACTGTCAAGCTAGTTTCTCTTGAGGACAGGCCTTGTTAAGAACAGAATGCTCTAACTTACTTCAGATGGTCACCTTTCTCCTCACCCTACTTAAAACATCAGGGTATTTTTCTGCTGCTCACTTTGTAAATCCACTTGAGGTAAAATTCACAGAAGTGTGGGAGGACTTTCCTGCAAACTTTACCTTTCAGAGAAGCATGGAAACTCTTCCCTGTAGTTTTCAACTCTCTCAGGTTACATTTTAAACTCTCAGAGGTCACACTGGGCCTCCATAATTTTTTGACTATAGTCCAACCCTGGTTTCTGTGGAGGTTTTTCTCTGTGGATTTCTGCTGAGGTAAAGTGTGTATCTCTGTATCACCTGTTGTTATGGTTGATACATTGTGTCAACTTGGGTAGTCTAGAGGTTTGGCTGAGTGACTCAGCAGGAAGCCAGTGTGCTTACTTTGTATATATCCTGAGCCTGTGGAAGAGGAGGGCATGGAGACTGTGAGAGCTACACGCTCCCTGGGCGGGGGTAGGCTGTTTACAATGTAAGGGAAGGAAAGAGGCTTCTTGCAGCCATTCCTCTCTTTTGCTCTTGTGGTTTTTGCTGTGCTCTGCTGCCATACACATTTGCCCTCGGCCATGTGCCACTCTGCCTCTGAGACAGCCAAGTATGAACTGAAACTTCCACAAACTGTAAGCTAAATGAACCTTTCCTTCCTTCATTTTGGGTGTTGGGTATTTTCTCTCAGCAATGAAAGAAAAGTAACCAAGACACCTGTCTCTCTCTCATTTGGGGCAGTGACTTACCATGGAACCTCACGTCTCTGTGAGGTCCAGCTTATGTTTTTTTAGTTCAGCTTTTTACTTAAAATGGAAAGATAACTTCATTAAGAGCTCCTTATGCACCGTCCTACCCCAAGATTTTATTTGCTAGAATAATTAATCTCAAATTTGGAGAAATCTGAGAAGCCACCTAGTCCATTCCTACAGAGGATTGTTAAATTTGTCCAAGAGCTGCCTCTGTACATAGGAAAATGGAACCTAACTTAATATGCAAACAAATTTCAACCTACAAAAACACGTTTGCAACAAATAACCAAGGTTCAGCCAGTGATAGCAGTGAGCATCCAGCCAGTCATAAGCTACACACTGCCCAAACACAGCCAGGCTGTAATCAGGCTACTTGTGTATGTAGCCTCTCTTTTTAGTCTATAAATTCTCCTGTCTATATCCCTGGGTGGGGCTCTTGGGTGCTGCTCAATTTATTGTTTCTTTGTGAAAATACATTCTAGGTTCAATTTTTCTAAATTTATTTTTAATAGGATATTAGAGGACAACCTGCCTCTTCCGCCATCTCACATATAAACACCTCCTTCACTTCATGCAGAGAGGGTTGCTGGTGATTTTCCTGACACTTTTTTTGAGGTAGGATCTTGCTGTGTAGCCCGGGCTGACCTTGAACTTCCAGTGCCCCTCCTGGCTCAGTCTCCCAAGCCCTAGGATTACAGATGTGTGCAACCTTTCTTGGCTTCCTGTCACTTCTATGTACAGAATGCATTCATTTTGTTTAAAAATGTCCTGCTGTTTGGAAAACAGTTGTTCTCCTATTTGTTCTTAGTTGTACCCCAAAATAAAGCCAAATTCAAAGAGAAGCCGGTGAGGGACACAAGGTATTGCTCCCTGAAGGGCCAGAGGGAATCCCAACCCTTCCCTGCAGGCCCTCAGGACAGCAGAGGTCACTGGACTGCATGGGAAATGCACAGACATGCTGTCCTTGGGCTCATCCTCCCAGACTGGTGGGCTGCAGAGTGGAGAGAGGTTCCTGAACTGAGAGTGGCGATGCTCTTGGGAGGGCTGAGTAAAGCTAACCACTGCCATTCTGAGCTGAACAGAAATCATGTTAAACCTCCCCCACCACGGTGCTTGCATACCAGAAACATATAATCGTGGGTTGATAAGGCCAAGTAACCATAGCTGCAGCCCTCATCATTATGAGCTCTGTGCTTGACAAGTAACAGAGGCCCAGTGACCATAGCTACAATCTATCATTCCCAATCATTATTCAGTCCTATTCTTGACAAACAGATCTCAAGTCCTTGTATGTTCTCAGGCCCTGGCTCTGGTGGAGGCCACAGCTCCTTTGCACTGAGCTCTCCCCCGTGAAAGTCCCATTCTGACTTTTTCCTTCCACAGCTGCCACTCGTGCTCACGACCCCACAAAGACCTTATACCATGTACAAGAGTAGTTGGTCTGGTCTCTAGTGCCGCACTCCTTTGCAGTTGTGTTCTGAGAGAAACCTGTCCTGTCAAGCTCTTACCTCTGTTCCTTTTCCTTTTTCCTAACACTGAGCCTCCAATGTGGGGTTGAAGTTAAGGAAATGACTCCAGTATCCCCATGCCTTTGTGACCAATATAACCTCTTTCTCTCCCTCTTTCTCTTTTTTTCCTCCCTCTCCTTACAAGCTCCAGGAGGTCACTTGCAGTTTCCTGCTAACCTTCCATGTCATAGTGGACTCTTCATTATCCAGCCCCAGGATTGGTAAGATTAGCCCCTCCCTTCCCCCAGGTGCACCCAGGAAGTGTAGGTCCATCCAAGACTCTGGGGGAGGGGGAGGTGCTGGGCTCTGTGGTGGCCTTATGCAGACATTGGAGCAGGGGAAACCTGCCCAACCTCTTGGAAAACTTTCTCTGATGTGGCCGGGCCATGTCCACAAGAGGATCTCTGGGTTGCTAGTCCCCTAGTCCTGTTTGAAGGATGCCCCAATACAAGGCTACAGACTCCTGGCCACGCTCTTATCAGTTACTATGGGTTTCCAAATTTCTAACTTCCACCAGATACCCCTTTGGGTTACCTTCTAAAAATTCTTTCACCCCTTGGTTTAAAAGGGGATGTTTGGTCTAAATGTTTTATATTTTATTCTCCCACAGATTAGCCCATGTAAAAGCTAGATAATGGCAGCCAATGGTCTGAATTTCGCACATTTAATTTCCAAGTTTTTTGTGACCTTGATAACTACCTGCAGAGAAATGGCAAATGGTGGGAGGTCCGTATGAGCAAGTTGTCTTCGCTCTCTGCTCACATCCCTCTCTTTGCCAAGCATGCTCTGCCCACCAATTACTCCTGCCAGAGGAAAAACCTTCTCTTAACTCCTTAGACACTGACCTGACTCAGCTGATGACAGCCCAGGGAGTAACACAGCCTTCCGCCTCTCTCCCCTGTCCTCACTGGTTGCCCTTCCATGCGACCTCTCTCTCCCCCGTCCTCACTGGTTGCCCTCCCATGCGACCTCTCTCTCCCCCGTCCTCACTGGTTGCCCTCCCATGCGACCTCTCTCTCCCCCGTCCTCACTGGTTGCCCTCCCATGCGACCTGATGCTCTTGCAATCCTTTCACTCCAAAAAGCGGTAAATGGTCCACGTCCATGTTTTCTTTTCTATGAATGACCTGACACAGACTGAGCAATAGCTGAGATCCTTCTCTGAAAACACTGGTAAGTATAGAAAGGAATTCCTCCACATAACTCGGGCATTCAGCCTCACTTGGCAAGATATATATCTAATTACGTCCTCAGCTCTCACACTCAATGAGAGAGGACACATTTGCAGGCAGCTGAAATTTATGTGGGTGAACTCTATCAGAAAAATCCAGTCAACCCTATATACACAGTGGCAGCAAGCAATTCCCAAAACAACCCCCTTTAACCTTGCCTTGACTTATCAGGAGAGGATCAGGGTCTTGAAAGGTGTGATCACATTGGATGATTTCTGGCTGGTGTGGAAAAGAATACAAATAAGGCAGAAAACTACAATAAATTGAGAGTGAATACTCGGGAACCTGGTAAAAATCTAGCTCTTTTTATGTCCTGCCTAACAGAGGCCATGGGAAAATATACTTATATGGATCCTGAGTCCAGAGATCAGGTCTTCTCCAACTCCATTTCTCAGTCTGCTCCTAATATTAAAAGTTTCAAAAGTTACAAGAGGCACCACAGACCCCCATAAATGGGGGTTGTAAATGCTACCTTCCCCATTTATAACAATGGGAAGACGAGCAATGGGCCCCAAAGGAAGGCAAACTGAATCCAAGGACCAAATACTTGCCTCTGCCATTCACCCCTCTCACAGAAAGACCTCTACCACCCGGGCCTTTTCCACCCCTCCAGTCCCTATTACAGATGTGGCAATGATGGGTTCTGGGCAAAAACCTGCCCCAATCCTCATCCCCCAACTAGGCCATGCCCCATCTGTGGCCAGTGGGCACACTGGAAGGCAGATTGTCCCCAGCAGGAATGCCCTTCCAGCTCAGGTTAACTTCACACAGAAAGGCCTGGACAACTTCTAGTGACCTGCCTCATATGCTGGCCTTATGAACAGAGGATTGACAGTGCCTAAGATCCATTGCCCCGGCGCAAAGTGAGTCTGTGAAACTCAGAGTGCTCAGGACAGTATCTAGTGAGGCTATTTCTTTTTTTATGGATACTGGGGCAAGGTTTTCTGTTCTTCTTGAATTCCAAGAGTCACTTGCTTGCTCTTCTATTCCTGTGGTTGGCATGAAGGGTCTTCATGAGCACCCCTTACTAATACCCCCATCTATCCCACAATAGGAGGAAGAACACTCCTACATTCATTTTTATTCCTCATTGCCCCGCCCCCTACTGGGCAGGGACCTTATGCATAAATCGGGCATCATACTATATATACCCACCCTCCCTGAGTCTATAAGGTTCTTACTTCTCTGCCAGGAGGATGAATCTGAAACAGTCTGCCTAATGCCTGCTCCATCTCTCTAAAATGGCCTCTTTTAAACACCCGGGTTTGGGACAGTAGTACCTCCCAAACACCCTCTCACTACACCCCTGTAAAAATTTCACTCAAGGATTCTCAGTGATTCTTGTATATTACTGTAGTTTTCTTTGTAATAATACTTATATTATTTCAGTTCCCCAGCACCTCCTTACCCAAGAGAGACTGAGGGACATCAAACCTATCATTGATCACTTTCTCAAGAAAGGAATATTGCTTCCCATCCAACTCTTCTCATAACACTCCTATTCTTTCTATCAAAAAGTCTGATGGTTCTTTCTACTTAGTATAAGATCTCTACCAGATCATTGCTACTGTAATTCCTATCCATCCTATGTGTTCCTAACACATAATCATATCCTGAATACCCCAACACAACACATTTCATGGGCCTTGACCTTGAAGATGCTTTCTTCACAATCACCCTGGACTTCTCTGCTCAAAAATCTTTGCATTCACCTGGACTGATGCTGATTCTAACTTCACACAACAATTGACTGGGACAGTTCTGCCACAGGGGTTCCTTAACAGTCCCTATCTCTTTGTTCAGGCACTTTAAAGAGACCTCTCTGGCTTTCCCAAAGCCCTAGTATCATCCTGCAGTATGTCGGTGACCTCCTCCTATGTAGCCTCACAAAGGATATATGCAACATCGACTGTTCTTTTTTTTTCTTAATTTATTTTATTTTAATAGTACATGTTTGCAATTCATACAGTTTACAGTCATCTTGGGAAGTGGTTACATATTCATATTACAACTGGAATTTTTTACTAATCACCCCATTCCCATATCACCTTTTACATACTTGTGGGTGTTATTTGTCCTAGTTCATGTTATGGCACATGCTTACACTGACTGGAGTTATCAGGACCCTGTACGTGGCACATTTTTATTCCTCTCATTTCTCCTTCCCCTCCTCCTCAGATCTTGTCATTGCTCCCTGGGATTACTTCCCTATTGGGCAAGATCTTTATCTTGTCCATCCTTTGTCCTTCTGTCCATCCTTTATCATCTTCTTTGTTTGTAGTTTGCCTTACTCAGATGAGAGGTGCCATGGAATACTTAAGTTTGATGTATCTGATTTATTTCATTCAGTATTATATTTTCCTACAAATGCCTCAAATTTGTCATTCTTTATAAGTGAGTGGTATTCCATTATATATACATACCACATTTTGTTTGTCCAAACATCTGTTGGTGGGTACATAGGCTACTTCCAGGATTTAGCTATTATGAATTGTGCTGCTATAAACATTTGTATGCAAGTATCTCTGTAATATGATAGATTAAGCTCTTTAGGGAAGATATCTAGCAGGGGAACAGCTAGGTTGTATGAAATTTCTAATTTTAATTCTTTGAGAAATCTCATACTGATTTCCATAATAGTTGTACTAATTTATATCTCTACCAACCATGCAGGAATGTTCCTTTTTCACCACAGCCATGTCAGCCTTTGTTATCGTTTGATTTCCTAATGATTCTCATTCTTTCCAGAGTAAGATGGAATCTTAGCATTTCCTTAATTTGCATTTCTCTAATGGCCAGAAATGTAGAACTTTTTTTCATATATTTGTTAATCATTTGTCAGGTGTCTTAATTTCTCTACCCTATTTCTTGACTGGGTCTTTAATTTAGACAGTTTAATTTTTTGAGGTATTTACATTTTCTAGATATTAGTCCTCTGTCTGAGGAGTAGTTGGCAAAAGAATTTTCCAATTCTGTAGGTTTTCTTGTCACTCTACTGACTGATTCTTTTGCTGTACAAAAGTTTTTTTAGTCTGATATAACCTCACTTGTTGATTTTTGTTGATATTTCTTCCACAACTGCAGTTTTGTTTAGCAAATCTTTTCCTATACCTATGTCTACAAGAGATTTATCTATTTTTCTCTTCCACAAGATTAATGTTTCTGTTTTAGTATTTAGATATTTGATCCATTTTGATTTTAATTTAGTGCATGGTGCTAGATAATTGTCCAGTTTCATTTTTTTATAAGCAGATAACCAGTTTTCCCAACACCATTTGTTGAATAGGCTATTTTTCCTCCAACATATGCTTTCTGACCCTATGTTGAATATCAGTTAGTTCAATATGTGTGGGGAGGTTTCTGTGTTCTTGATTTCATTCTGTTCAACGTGTCTGTTTTTGTTCCAGTACCATGTCATTTTTGTTACTCTTGCTTTGTGATGTAGCTTAGAGTCTGGTATTGCTATGTTACTTGCTTTCCTCCTATTGCCCAAAATTACTTTTGTTATTCAGGGTCTTTTCTGGTTTCTTATGAGTTTTAGGATTGTTTTCTCTAGATCTGTGGAGTATGCTGTTGGTATTTTGATTGGAACTGCACTGACTCTATGCAAAAGTTTTGAAAGTGGCCATTTTGACAATATTGGTTCTGCCTGTCCAGGAGCAAGGACATCTTTCCATTTTACAATGTCATCTTCAACCCCTTACTTTAGAGTACTGTAGTTTTCTTTGTAGAGGTCTTTAAGTTTCTTAATTAGGTTAATTCCTAGACATTTCATTTTTCTTAAAGTGATGTGAATGGTATTGTTTCCAGAATTTCTTTCTCAAGCTGTTCATTGTTGGTATATATAAATGCTAATGATTTCTGTGTGTTAATCTTCTGTTGAAATTGGTTATCAATTCTAAGAGTTTTTGGTGGAGCTGTTTGGGTCTTCTGTGTAGAATATCATGTCACCTTCAAATAATGGTGAGTTTGAGTTCTTGCTTTCACATATATGTCTCTTTATTTCTCTTGCCTAATTGCTCTGGCTAATGTTTCAAGTACTATGTTGAATGACAGATGTGATAGTGGACATCCTTGTCTTGTTCCTGATTTAAGGGGGAATGCTTTTACTTTTTCTCCAGTTAGTATGATGTTATTTGTTTGTCATAAATATCCTTTATCATATTCAGGTATGGTCCTTCTATGTATGCCTGTTTTATTCAGATTTTTTATCATGAGGGGGTGTTGAATTTTGTTGAAAGCCTTTTCTACATCTCTTGATATAGCCATATAGTTTTTGACCTTGCTCCTATTTATGTGATGTGTTACATTTATGGACTTACATATGTAGAATCATCCTTGCAACTCTGGGATAAAGCCTACTTGATCATGATGTATGATCTTATTGGTAATGCAACACATTCTATTTGCCAATATCTTGCTGATATTTGATATTTGCTAATATCTTGATATTTTTGCATCTATGTTTATTAAAGAGATTGGTCTATAGCTTTCTTTTTTAGCTAGATCTTTATCCAGTTTTTTCTTTATCCAGGATCAGGGTGATACTGACTTTCATAAATGAATTTTGGAGTATTCCTCCCTTTCCAATTTCTTTGAGGATCTTGAGAGTATTGGTGATATAACACCCTTAAAGATTTTGTAGAATTAAAGCCATGAATCAAGTCCCGGGCTATTTTTTAGTTGGTAGATTCTTTATCACTCTGTCAATTTCATTGCTTATTATTTATGTCTCCTTGAGTTAGTTTTGGTATTTTGAATGTTGTCAAGGTTCATTCTATATAATTTTGGGAGAAACCATGTTATAAGTAAATTGTGATTAGGGCTTGTCCAAGGCCTAGTATCTTGCCACGTGAGCTGGCTATGGCACGTGGAAACATAATTCCATGTGCCTCTGTTCACAGTTGAGGCCTCAATGGTCCTGTGATGCTGTGACACTCCAGGACAAGATTGCATCAGCCACAGACATTCTGGTTCCTTGAGAACAAAGTACTAATTAAAAAAAACACTTCACTTGGGGGAAAGGACAAACTTATTAATCTGCTATCTCTCCCCATCCGCCATCTCTCATCAACATAAGATCCTTCTCAGCATAAGACCACCACTTTCCTCTAAGTCATCTAATAAGCTGGCACGATTTTCCTCACTGGAAACATGATTAATAAATACCAAGGTTCTGGCTGCCTCATGGCTTTTTGTTCCCTGTAAACAACTGGTCATCCCGGATCCCCACTGCATTGCCATTTTGCCTCTTGCTCTTTCTTTTTGTCATGCACCATTATACCTCCCAGGAGACTGAAGTCCTCTGCAGGGGTCCAAAATAACTGGCACCCAATGTGGCCTGAATCCACAGCATTCTCATCTCCCTGGTGCATTTACTGGGAGTGTTTTGATAGTGGTCAGGTCTCATGAGATTATTCCAGGGACATCCAGCAGAGAGCTAAGATAAGTGCTTTCAATGCAAGTAAGACATTTTCTGGGATTCAAACCTAAGGCAATCTCTTTCTTTAAAATACTTCTTTAAAATCTCCTTTAAAGAAGGCAAATTGGTACACAGTGCCAGCTAACTCCAGGAAACGATTAAGTACAATCTTTGGTTCCTGCCGATGGGAACTTTGGATATTGCAAATTGGGACAAGGTGGAAAAAAAATTTAAAGAGAGCCCATGGCAGAGGAGAAACTGTCTCCTAAGACCACCTCAGCTCAGAGTTTGGTAGAATCTGTTTTAGGTCCATTAAGTAGCAGTACCCCAAAAGTTTCCATTTTAGAACAGGAAAAGGGAGGAAAATGTAAAGAAAAAGAAAAGCTGCCCACTATGCTGCTGGTTCCTGGGGGAGACCCAGAGCCAGGTGAGGCTTATAGAGTAGCTTTGTGGCCCACACCTCCGGAATTTTTAGAAGTTGACACAGTCAGCCAAAAGGGCGGTGCAGTAATTTCCAGGTCGATGGCAACAGAGGAAGCGGCCGCAGTGTGTGTCTTGTGCCGGGGGGAGTAAGGCAGCTGCAAGAGGTCAGCAAAAGTAACGGAGAAGCAGCTTCCCTTTCCCTGCTTGCATCTGCCGGGTCAGGCGTGGTGCTGTGCACTTGTAGTCCCAGCGATGGGAGCAGCTGAGATAGGAGAAATGCTTAAATACAAGGACTGCCTGCACCAGGACTCCTGGACTCAATGTTAGTCCAAACTATGTTAACCTTCTTTATCTTGCATGTCTCACCCATTGCAAATTCTCCAACTTTTAAAGCTCCGCAACTCTTCAGAGCCAATAGGGCCTTTTCATCCTCTCTTTCTTCCCTCCCTTCCTTTGTGGGGCTGAGGATGAAACCCAGGACCTGGCTCATAGAAAGAAACATGCTCCAACACTGACTCACACCCCAAGGCTCCAAAGTACTTTTTCTAGTTCTTAGTTTTCCTGAATAAAATTTCTGAATAACACTAATAATAGAAACCTCTCCATAAAAACCTAACTAATATAGGTTATAAAAATACAGAATAAAATACAGAATGAGATTCCTGTACTAAGCATATATATTTCCTGAAGAAATAGATTTTGGCTAATTATAAACCCAAGCTTTACATTATTTTTTTTAAAAAAACAAATCTGTTTCAACCACATTGGTAAGATATAAACCTATAGAGCTTACCATCTATGGCCCTATTTCATTTTTAATAAAAATATATGCTGTTTCCAATGAGGAATAGTTTTAATGAAATTATTATGTTTGGAAGTAAGGAAAAATATTGGTTTCCATCCTCATACTGAAATATGTTCACTCTTACAGAGAAGGATCCCAAAAATGCCGTTAGAGGAATAAGAAGGTCTGAGTAGACGATAGAAGGTGTAGAGGTGAGAAAGCTGGAGGCTAAGTGAAAGGAGAGAAAAAGGAGGTGCCAAAATTTTAAGACAAAATAAAAGACATATATAATGCATTTCTAAAAACAAAAGTTTTATTCCAGTCTTTAGAAAACTAGCTTGAGAAACTAATGATACCCTATTAGTTTCCATAGCCTTATCAGAGACACACGCCAATAAATGTTGCTAAACATATTGTTGTGATGTATTTACATTGGTCACCATCAAAAAGCTAAGTTTTACATGGGTACAACAATAAGTTGTCATGAAAAGATGCTCTTGGTACAAAATTAAATTAAGAAGCAATGATTTCCATAAAGCTATGACATTTGTTGTTGTTAATTTTATGATATACTGAATATTTTCATACCTTCTTGGTATACAGGTCTTCTTAGATGTAAAACCAGGATTATTTATAATGATAACCTTTTTTATAGACTCAGATATCTGCCTTTCTCTTGTGCTCCAGCTACTTATAAGAGGTATATGTCAAGTCAACATGAGGCTACCAGTCAAATAATAGCTTTTAAAAAACTTATATAAAATGTGTTATATGTGTCACTCTGTTCTGTGCTAAGACGGACCTTTAAGTGTGTTACAAAAATAATGTCATCATGATAGTCATGCTAAAATATCATATATGGCTCTTGATCTTGTTTTCTTTACAACTTGTTTTCTTTATATCTTGTTTTCTATATAACTGTTGTCTATTAACATTCCAGAGATTCAGTTACCAAAACAACCACGACTGATAAAAATAATAGTCTTCTGGCTATACTTTATATTTCGAAGTCCTTAATATCGAGAAAAATTAAAATAGTTTAACTCATTGCTCCTGCTACATTACCGTTTCCTAGGTTACAAAGGACCAGAAGAGCCATCATGTACAACAACATTGTTTATCAGCCTTTTGCAGCAGTACGAGGTCCTAAGACTGTAAAAACAAATAACGGACCTGCTCATATTAGCATGTCCACTCCTATAACCATCAAGGTCGAGCCCTAAGAGAAAAACCTCACTTAACCCTAAAACAACAATTGATGAAACAAAAAGGGGGAAATCTAGATATCTCCAAAATGCAATTAAATTTGTAATTTATATTTTTAAAATTTTAAAACCCAGCTCCTGGATCCTCATCACCCCCTACCGTGCTCGATTGGCCACATTCTTCTTCCTCTTCAGCTGAAGGCTGAGGCCCTGAGTCCTGTGGTGCGATCTTCATACAGCTCAGTGGAATGGCCTAAGCATGCGGATAACCTGGGGAGGATGGTTTGTTTTCACTTCCGGAGATAAAGGAGACATGCTATGATTGCCATCCCAATGCGTAGGACCATGGAGCACACTGATGGAGACCTACAGTGGTGCTGCATCATCATGAGCGCCACACGTGGCCCCTCCTGAAAGCCTTCCAAAAGATGCAGCTCAGTGATTTGCTGCCAAGAATGCAGCTGAAATGCCTGACAGATTTCTATGGAGCAGGTGGACCAATATGACACCCAGCACTGAGGTCAAGGGTCACCAATGGCCCTCATCCAACACTAGCAAGAAGACTGGGAGACATCAGAGCTCCTTGGCAGACTCTGGTAGGATGACATTCCCCTCAACTAATCACCTGGAGATATCTGGAAGAGACCATGCATGAGGCTGGCTGGCTGCCTGATGGATCACCAGGGTTCGGCCCCCACCCCAGATAACTATTGCTGTCGTGACCACCACAGTATGTATTCTTTTTGCCTAAGTAGCAGGGTATCGGGCCCACATGCCTAAGCCTCCCTTTTGAGGTTTTTAGCTCCCCTCTAAACCCTGCCTTACTCATACCTGAGCCTGATTCCAAGGGGACTTGAGAGGACCACTCCTGAACTGAATTAATAGATTTCACCACCTGATCTCTATTCACATCCCAGGTGTCCGTGATTGGTTTGTTGATGACAGCACCTGTTAAACACCCCCTTGTCGGGCTGCTTATGCTATAGTAGAGGGTTATCATGGCAATGAAGGTGCCTTTCCCTCAGAGAAGTAATTGAGGCTCCTCTGCTTCTAAATGGCACCACCTCACAGCAGGCTGACTGCAAGGAACAGCAGGGGTCAGAGACCAGCAGAGACCGCCAGGCTATGTAAAGGGGATGGTATGAAGTTTATTGTGCCTGGGTGCAGGCAGAGAAAAGATGAAAGACAACCTGTAGGAAACAAAGAGAAGAGGACCCCTTTTATAGGGATTTGAAAGAAGGCAAGGGGCATTAGGTGGGAAAATGTGGATACACATCAGTGGTCAAAGTTTCAGTCACACATTGCAGAGGCCATCAGAGATACATATTTTTACCACCACAGGAAACAAGACAGCTGATCATCTGGCTCAGAAAGTGGCTTTAGTCTTTCCCCCACCTAAATTTCTCTTCCGTTTATCAGTTTCCCCAGGCTACCCGGAAGGAGAGACACAAGCAGTAGAAGCAAGGGGCTGCCTTTGTGGTGGTCTTTACATGGAAAAGTCCACCAGACCTCTCACATCCCTCTCCTTATTGAATATCACTCCTGTGTTCATTCAGGACCTCTTCCCCTTCCTTACCTTCTACAGACACACACATTTAACCCTACCAAAGACAAAAAATTGCTCCACCAGTCAGCAAATTTCTCCCTAGACTATGATCCATCCTCCTTCTTTTCCTACACACTTCCTGCTGAAGATTGGCAAATAGATTTCACTCATATCCCCCATCAAAAGGACCTGTTATTTACTGGTTCTAATGAATGCATTTATAGGCTGTCTAGAAGCCTTTCCCTCCACCAGTAAAAGGGCTTCCACTGTGGCTAGCATTCTTTTAATTAACTGAAATCATTTCAGCCTCCTTGAAGTCAGATAATGGACCAGATTTTACCTCTCAGATTGCTCAACACCCAGCAAAATCACTCAACAGAAACTGGTATTTTCATATTCCTTACCACCCTCAGTCATCAGGAAAAGTAGAAAGAGCTACTGGCATCTTTTAAAACACTTACTAAACTCACAATCTGTCTTGGTTACTTCTCTCTTGCTGAGACAAAATACCTAATGCCCAAAATTAAGAAAGAAACGATTTATTTAACTTGCAGTTTGTGGAGGTTTCAGTTCATACTCGGCTGGCTCCAAGGCAGGGTGGCACATGGCAGAGGGCAACAGTTCGTGGCGGTGGAAGACAGCAACAGCAGCAAGAGCAAAAGGGAGCAGCAGCGGCCAGCAGCCTCTTTCCCTCCCGGATACTGTGTGCAGGCCGCCCGCCCCGGGGTGGGTGTAACACTCATACCCATATCCCAGCACTGGATCACGAATTAATCACAAACTCTAGAAGCCCACCCTCTGTACGAGGCTTTGAGGGGACATCTAGACACAAACCATAACACAATCCAAACACAACAACATTGGATTAACCTCCTACCCCTGACCCAAGCTGAGCACTCTCCCCTGTAAACCCACTATGCTGAGCTCCCTTGAATTGATGTATGGAAGGCCTTCACCATCAGAGTTAGATTCCAATTTCCCAGTGCACCAGAATCCCTCCCCTCTCCTCTAAGTCTTCTACGCTCATCTTTGTTAAATGTATCCCACACCTCCTTGTAGTCATCTGCTGAGTCCCACCTTCCCCAGCCAGACCTGCTGTGTGATGTGTTCAAGCTTTCTTTTATGCCCGGTGATTGGATCTCCATGAGGATGTCACTAGATCCCTTGTGCCCTAAATGAGATGGACCCCACCAAATAACTCAGGTATTGCCTAACCTGAAAGGCTTTCCTCACTAGGTTCACTTCTCTGTTCCAAAACCATCCCAATCTCCTGCCATCTGCACCCTGACCACGCCGACCACAGTCCAGATCTCATGCTTACCACTAATAATAGAAACAAGTGGCTTAGTGATGTCTTTCTCTCTAACTTCTTTTAAAGCATTTCTCAATATTCTGGCACAAGAACTACCTTTTTACTACTCCCAGTGTGATCTTCTAGAGATTCTCTCTGATCTCTGGCTTTAGGGATCCTTTTGTGACTTACTCCCACCCACACAGAGCTTTTTTTCCTTTGGTACCTTCATTTTGTTTTCTTCCACTCAGTAACACAAATTTCTTTCAGATTTAAAGGCTGCTGCACAACAAGTGACAAAGATCCAGTTAATTTTTCCCACAAGTGCAGGGGGAGGTCTCCCTTGGTGTATTGTTCTAACAACAGCTGAAAATTGGACAGCTTTGTCTCCCCAAAACACGTGAAGACCTGAGTGGGATGAACACTGCTGCACCATAGAAAGTTCAATTATGCAAAGTAAAATAAGGTGACCACTCATAGGATGTGCTATTCCCCAATGTCTGGGGATGGGTAGAGTGTAAACACGTTACTGTAAAGGGCCCAGGAACATTCTGATCCTAAATGCATAGTAGGATGGAACCTGAACACCTGTGTCTTAATATCTCCTATCCTACCACTCTGTATTGTAAAATAATTCCCCCAGATATGGTTCCAATAGGACCTTTCTGCATCTGTGGCCAGTAGGGTTGGCCATACCCACCTACTCATTGTACAGGATGATGTGCATGGGGACATCCTTATATTCCTGGCTATAGTTTCTCCTCTCTGCTAGAAAAATCTCCACATTGGGAAGCAGTCTACTGCTGATAGCCCCATGTAAAATGTATCTGGGGTTTATCCCCTAGCAGTGGTCTTTCTGGGAATAGCTGCCATTAAGGTAAATTTGGATACAGAGGCCTTAGCCCAGTGCACAGCCTGTGCATTAAATGCTGCCGATGAGGCTATTCCTTTATTAATGGATGAAGAATATCAAATAAAAAGGTAATTTTACAAAATCACATGGCTTTACATCTCTACAGCTGCCCAAGGGGGTGCATGTGCTGTGTTTCATACATGTTGTACTTTATTCCAGATAATTAGGATTATCTAACTGCAGTTCTGTGGGAAATAGACATTGAGTCTAGGCAGTACAATGAATGACCCAGGACCCCCTGAGAGTTCATGGGATTCATGGAAGTCCTGTGTCATAGCTTGGATTCTTCCCTTTATAGCACCTGTTTTCTTGCTTTTACTCACCTGTTTATTATTGCCATACCCAATTAATGTTTTAAAGACTTCTTACCAACAAGCAGTCACCACATCAATAGGTCCTCTGTCTTCAGTCCAGATGAAACCTCAATCACCATCGCCCCTAATCACTAGGAAGTAGTTAAAGGGGTAGTTACCGTGCTGCCCATTTTCCTTAACTAACCTCAGAGTCTGGAGTGGAGGAGTCCAACTGCCACCATTCTGAGCTGAACAGAGATCACGGTAAACTTCTCCCCCCAGCTGTGCTTGCACACCTGCTAGAAACGTACAATCGTGGGTTGATAAGGCCAAGTAACCATAGCTGCGCCCTCATCATTATGAGCTCTGTGCTTGACAAGTAACAGAGGCCCAGTGACCATAGCTGCAATCTATCATTCCCAATCATTATTCAGTCTTATTCTTGACAAACAGATCTCAAGTCCTTGTATGTTCTCAGGCCCTGGCCGTGGTGGAAGCCACAGCTCCTTTGCACTGAGCTCTCCCCCATGAAAGCCCCATTCTGACTTTTTCCTTCCACAGCTGCCACTTATGCCCAGGATCCTATAAAAGACCTTATACCATGTATGAGAGCAGCTGGACTGATTTCTAGTGCCAGAGTAATCTGTCTTGGTTTGTTCTGAAGTGAACCTGTCCTGCTGAACTCATAACTCCGTTCCTTTCTCTTTTTTCCTAACACAGACTTTCTCCAGAACAGACTTAAAGCATCACAAGGAGGCATTAGCAATCTTCTGGGATAGAAGGTGGGAGGAAATTAAACCAAAAACTGGTAATTTAGGAACTGTAAAGATAAAGTGAGGCTAGTAGTGTGCAATGCCTCAGCACCAAGATTGGGGATGATAGTTCTAGGTGGAGACAGGAACATCTTTGGTTATATTTTACTCCCATGTAATGAGCCTTCTAATTGCTGACTTTCTACTTCCAGGAAGTAGGGAATTGCTGAGATCATCCCGTGCGAGTTTCCTTCACACACAGGGAAATTGGAGCTCACATTGGGGAAAGGGCAGAATTAGGACAAATCAATAGCTCACCCAAGCTTCCTACCTTCTAGTATTCATTCTCTTGGCAATTCAGTAGAGATAATGCTGAGAACAAGAATGCTCAAGGTGAACAAATTGAGGGAAAAAATAAAGCACTAGGGACAGTGGAGATCCTGATCAGGGGGTCTGAGGTGGAAGAGAGAGGAAAATCCTTTCCTTATGCAGCGTGGAGGGCTTTGCTCTGCATCCCCAACACTCCCACCAGGCTGCTCTGCCTTCAGCAGCCAGGTGGCCAGCACAGGCAACTGCTTGCAGGGCTGTCCTGCAGAACCTTGCCTCCTTGAGTCCCTTCCACTCCTGTTCCTCTGCCTAGCTCTTAAGATGCCTCAAAAGTGAGAACATAAAGAGCCTTTCCTGCCATGCATAAGCAGATATGTGTACGTGTGTGCGCACATATGTGTGTGGGCTGTGCTGGAGAGACTTCATCCAGTGTGATCCCTGAGACTGCTGAGGGAGGCTGAGCTACACAGCAGCTTGTGTTTGTTATTAATTGGGAATGGGGCGATGCTTTCCTGATTAGAGCTCAAAATGCAGCTCATGGCTCTTCTGCAACTGCTCTGTTAGGAATTTGATGCTGAAAAGAAAGGGCATTTGTTTGGACTTTGTGTCCTGCATGATCCCTTCTGGGATTGGCTAGTGTTGAATAAGACTACAGACCAGGCACACACTAAGAAAAACGAGACAATCTGGGTCAAGAGGCCAGATTGGGCTGCTGGCAGAGCTATGCAGGCTGGGTTCTTGCTGCCCTCCTGGTGTGTCCTGGCCTGCCTAGTGTCAGCTGGCCCCCAGAGGAGACTTTGGTGTCCCTCAGAGTGCTGCAACTATGACCAGAATGTGGGCTCTCTGGTGTCGGGAGGTACTAGCAGATTCTCTGGGTATGGGTTGTTCAGGATGTTAGCC
>PVLD010013737.1:0-54868 GCA_004027595.1 Dinomys branickii | reverse complement strand
GATTTGACTTGTAAAGTTAGGTGCTCCATGGTTTGGTGCATAAATGTTTAGGATTGTTACCTCTTCCTCTTGCAGCTTTCCCCTAACTAGTATGTAATGCCCTTCTTTATCTCTTTTGATTGTTTTTGGTTTGAAGTTTACATTGTTTGCAAACATAATAGCTACCCCTGCTTTTTTCTGGGGACCTGTTGCATGGAGAGATTTTTCCAACCTTTAACTTTCAACCTGTGGATTTCCTTTTGAGTAAAGTGTGTTTCCTGTATACAGCATATCATTGGATTGTGTTCCTTAATCCACTCCTCCAATCTTTTCCTTTTGACTTTTCAATTGAGGCCATTTACATTAATGGTTATCATGGTTATATGTTGGCTTATTCTAGTCATGTTATTTACTTGATGTTTTTCTTCCTTTGCTGACTGTTTACTTGCTTGTTCTGTTTAGGGAGTTATTTCTAATGTTGTTCTTGGAATTGTGGTCTCTTTTTTCTCTGTCTAGAATATCTTTTAGTGCTGTTTGCAATGCTGGTTTGGCACTCATGAAGTTCTTCAGTTGTTCTTTGTCATGGAAATATTTTATTTCTGCATTGAATTTGAGGGATAGTTTTGCAGGATACATCAGTCTGGGTTGGAAGTTGTTTTGTCTCAGAATCTGTAATATCTCTCTCCAAGCTCTACTTGATTTCATGGCTTCAGTTGAGAAGTCTGCTGTGATTCTGATGGGCTTTCCTTTATAGGTGATCTGTTTCATTTCTCTAGCAGCTTTTAATATTGTGTTCTTTTGCTGGATATCTGGGATCTTGACTATTATATGCCTGTGTGTGTTTTTCTTTCGGTTATGGATCATTGGGTTTCTATATGTCTCGATTAACTGAACTTCAGTATCTTTTACCTTGTTTGGGAAATTTTCTGCTATTATTTCAGCAAATATTCTTTTTATATCTTTTGTGAGGTCTCCTGCTGTTTCACACGCTCCTATAACTCAAATATTGTTACGTTTTGCCTCATCTTGGAGCTGTTGGATTGACTTTTCTTGTGTCTTTGATGATATTATGAGTTTCTTCCTTTCACGCTCATAAGCTGCCATGCTATCTTCACGTTCTGAAATTCTATCTTCAGTTTCATTTAAGAGGTTTTGCATGCTTTCAATGTAAGTTTTCAAATCCTGGCATTCTCTTTGGACCTGTTTCATTCTTGGTAATTCATTCCTAAGTTGCTCTTGTAACATTTCCATTTGTTTCCTATTTTCTTCTAGTCTTTTGTCTATTTCTTCTCTATGTGCACGGAACATTTCTTCCATCATTGTTTTCAGCTCGTTTTTCGTCTGAGAGATCATTGCAGGTGTGTGGCTTATTTCTGCTTTAAGCTCTTTTATGGTCTGTTGGAGTTGTTTCATTTTGGATGCAATCGTTTCATAACTTGCAGGTATGTGGCTTCCTGATTCCCCTGCATCGTCACATTCAGAACTTGTTCTGTGTGGGGTTGAATTTTGCGACTGTGTTTTGTTCCTCTGTTTTACCATTTTTGGGTATCAGATTCAAAATGTGGACCTATAAATTCCCCAGGCAGTTCAGCAGGCAAAGGTCTGCTGCAGAGGCTGCTCCAATGATTCCTTTACTGGGAGAATGTCCCTTAAGCTGTCTGCTGAGATTTCCGCTTCTACTCCCTACCCTGAGACCTGGCTAGGGCGCATAAACAGCTCACCGCCCCAGGGACCTTGCAGGCAGGGGGCCACTCAGGTGTTCCTCCCTGGGTGGAGCTCTTCCCCCCCTCACAAATCCCGTCGGCGCGCCCAGCCAGCTCTTCCGACCTGGGGATCCTGCAGTCAGTAAAGCTGCTCGGATGTCCCTCGCTGGGCGGAGCTTCTTCCCAACTCAGTAAAAACTGGTCAGGGCGCCCAATCGACTCACCCTGGGATCGTGCAGACGGGAATGGCGCTCAGATGTATCTCCGTGGGTCGAGCTTCTTCCCGACTCAGAAATCCTGTTGCGGTGTTCACTCGGCTCTCCCGTTCCGAGATCCACGCCGGCAAGCGATCCTGGTGCTCCCTGGCGCTTTTCTGCTTCCTCGGCTTTCTTGCAGAAGCCGCTGATGCAGCTCCCGCAGTGCAGGCTGCGGGGGCGGGGCTCTGAGTGGGATCCCGGACCGCTGCCCAGATTGGCGCTGTCTTCCCCAGGAGTGCGTTCTCTGAGTTTACTCTGCTCCTCCGCCTCCAACAGATCCTGGCTACCACCGCCTCCGAGCCGATCGGGTTCAGGAGCTGGGAGGGTCCATCCCGCTGCAATCACTCTCTCTGTTGTAGGCGAATTCAGCCGAGCTGCAGCCCAAGCGCAGCACTGATCACCTCCGGCGCCCAGCTCTCAGGATCCGCCCACTTCTCACCGCGGCTTATCCAGCCGACCCTTTAATGCTCAGGCCGTGGAGAGCAACACAATCAGTTATCTCATTGTCTTTTGAGTTTATCTCTTCATATCTTAGGCTTTTTCTTATTCACGTGGTCCCATTTCACATCCTGTATCATCTCTGAGTATTTAATTTATAAATAGCCCATTTATACTTTTGAGTATTGTCTTTGTTACTTTTCTGTGGTTGCTGAGACAAAAATACCCAATGCCCAAAGTGAAGGAAGGAAAGGTTTATTTAGCTTGCAGTTTGCGGAGGTTTCAGTCCATACATGGCTGGCTCAGAGGCAGGGTGGCACATGGCAGAGGGCAAATTGTTTATGGCAGCAGAGCACAGCAAAAACAACCAGCAAAAGGGGAGGAATGGCTTCAAGCAGCCTCTTTTTCTCTCTTACCTTGTAAGCAGCCTACCCCCACTCAGGGGGCGTGTAGCTCTCACACAATGTCCATGCCCTTCTCTACCATAGGCTCAGCATGTGTACAAAGTAGGCGCCCTGGCTTCTGGTTGAATCACTCAGCCAAACCTCTAGACTCCCCAAGTTGACACAATGTATCAAGCATAACAAATGTATTCAAGAAGCATATCTTTCTGTCTTAGTTTCCTTGTATGGGTAGTATTCTGCTTCTTTAATTTTTACTCTCATAATAAGTGTTTATGAATGAGGTTTGTTTTAAGTAGTTCCACATAGCTTAATTTTATGCAAATTTTGTTACTCTATAGGTAAAAAGCAACTTTTCTACGTTGTTTTTAGGAAAATAAACTAGTACAACAATTATGAAAAACATTATGGAGAATTGTCAAATAACTGAAACTCAGAATTCCACTCAACCCAGCTATTCCCATTCTAGATATCTTCCCTGAAGATTTATAGATATCGTACTACAGTGCCCCATACATACCCATGTTTACAGCAGCACAATTCATAACAGTAAAATCTTACATACACCAGCAGATGAATGGGTGAAGAAAACATTGTTGCACAGAATAGAGTATTACTCTACTATAAGGAAGGATAAACTTGAGTCATCTGTAGGGAAATGGGTGAATCTTAAGACGATATTTCCTGAATTTAAAAGAAAGCTTGTCTCAGCAACTTTTCCCTACTTCATAGAGTTCATGTATATGCATATGTGTGCACATGCATGTGTGTGTGTGTTAGGGTGAGGGACATTCAATCCTGAGGCAATGGTTTTAGAAGTATTCAAATTTACTTTTCTTGAGTGAATTTCTGTGAACTGTCTTCCTCTAGTAATTGGTATATCTAAGCTTTCCAGCATCTTGGAATAGTACTATCTTCTTGCTTGGACTCCACTTCTATTCGTTAAACCAACCACACAGGAAGTGGGTGTGGTGTGGTGTCATCTGGTTTGATGTATGTGAGTGGATGTCTGGTGTGTCTTTGGAAAATAGGTGGGTTGTCAGCTGCGGTGCGGCTGATGCTGTGTGTACTGTATGTGCTGAGTGTGGAGAGCTGTTTTCCTCTGAGTCTTAGTTCAAGGTGGTGCAATTCTGCTTACTCATCTAAGGCTCCTCAGGATAAAGTCCCATGAAATTCACATTGCCCTCAGATTCCCCAACAAGCAGTATGAAAGAAATAACCCTGCTAAGTACCTAAAGAATATCACTTCAAATTGTGTACAGAAATCTATTAAGCAAGAAGGTATCTTTAAACTTCCACACTTTCAGATGTTGACAAATATTTAAAAGTAAACAAAACTATGTGGTTGCTGTAGGAGCTGTTCCCGTACTTCTCATGGCACTTGAGCGAAAAGTGAGTGGATGCAACACTGGATCAATCTGATTGACACGTGTTATAATTCAAAGGTATAAAATGCTGCTGATAACTGAAAATAGTCTTTATAAGAACACGGAATATTTTTTGTCCGGCACCGCTCCCGACCCGCAGAAGACAGCACACAGACGATCAGATTCTGTAACGTGTTTCTTTATTGGACACAGCACATACCCCACAGGAGTCCACTCTCTGTGGCTCCTTCCGGGCTTCTTCTTCTTCCAGCTTCCCGTTACAGCAACTTATATAAGGGCAGTTAGCAAATCACACTACGCCACGTGGGCCTTCAGGATTGGTTTCAGGGTGCCGTAAGCAGGCACCTTTCTATATAAGGTATACACAGAGTCAGCAACAAGAACCAGAAAACAGGATATAGGCGCCATCTTGGTAACACGGTGGGAGGGGCTGTTTCCAAGGAGACTAACAGCAAGCCCTCACACCGGCTCCCAACAATTTTTAAAAGTTCCCACATGGTGGGCTATCAAACAACTTTCAGCAAAATTTGAACAATGAGAATTTCAAAAGGCCCATTCTCTTGGTCCATAGTAATTGTGCTATTTAATCAGTAAGCACTTGATGCAGTGAGGTTACTAGATAATCCTTATATAGGAAATGAATAAATAAGTGTCTGGTAAGCCATGAGTTAACGAGTATAATATTTTTTATCCCAAATCATCTTCATTTTACTTTCATTCTCCTATGAAATTTATGGGAGTGTATAACTTCTATTTTACAGTGATTTTTATTCCAGAATATTGAATATATCATTTGTGCATACCATGGCTATTAGTCACATTTCTCATTGCTGAGAAAAAATACTTGACAGTGAAAATTAAAGGAAGAAAGTTTATTTGGCTCATATTTTGTAGAGGGTTCAGTCCATAATTTGCTGCCTGCAAGGCATGGCAGACACACATTGCAGAGGAGGAACAGATCATGGTGGCAGAAGGAAGCAAAGCAACAAGGAACAACCACAGCTCTTTGTATCCCTTATGTCTTATGCAGGATACTTAGGGCAGGTAACATGCACACCCTTAATCCTGGTGCCCTGATCCTAGCCTTGCACCATGAATCAATTCCAACTTCACATACTCTAGATATTTTGGGTGCTTGGGGGCCCATCTAGACATAAGCCTCAATGTTCTGCCACTAGTAAGAAAAAGCCAAGTATTTCAGAAGACAAGAGAAAAGATGGCCTGAGGATATCACAAGACCCAGAAGAACTCCAGCTTCTACAGCCTCAGAGTTGTAAAGATAAGACATTTTTTTTTAAGAGAAAGACTCAGAGCACCATATTTAATAGTGGGAACAGTCTAGGAAGTTGTTCCTCAGGATTTGGTTCATAGGCACTCAACTCCTACAGCCAATAGAGAAGGAACACTGGTTACTGCTCTAGCTGGTGGCAAAACTTGGTATCATCCATGTGGTGCTGGTTTTAGGTGCATGCAGAAAAGAAGAGCTGTGTGATCAGGAAGGCTTCCACCCAGGTTTCAGAAGAAGCCCTGGGAATGTAGGCAGTGTGCCCCTGAGAGGGCAGTGTGTGAAGCTGTGAATGGTGAACCTGAAGGTGCAGAGGCAACACTCACACCCTGAAGGTGCATCTAGACATAAGCTATAACATTGTGCCTCTGGTCTCCCAAAGCCTGATGTCCTTTTATGCAAAAAGCATTTATTTCATCTCTAAAAGTTACCAAAGTTCTAACAGTTTCAGCATTGCTGAAAAGTACAAGATCAAAGTCTCCTCTGAGGTTTAAGGAAAACATTTAGCTGTATGCCCTCCTACAAATGAAAAGAAAGTTAGATACTTCCAGCATTCAATAGCACAAAAAAAAAACATTTTTTATTCCAAAAGGTACAAATGGGAATAGTAATGAACAGGAACAAAGCAAGATGGAAATCCAGCAGGGCAAACACAAAATCCTACAGCTCCACCGCCAGCATACCTGGCAATCTGTGGTAAGTTGCGAATGTGAAAGGACTTGGGCAATTCCACTCTTACAGAACTGCTGGTGGTTGTAGGTCTTATAGCTTCTTTCTGGGGTTGTCTCTGCTCTCTTCTTGCAGTTTTCTCAAATGATCCACATTCCTGGTTTCTCCAACCTCCCAGGTTCCACTGCAACTTCAGCTTCACCGTTCAGAGCTTCATACGCTGCCCTTTTAGGGGCACACTGCCTACATTCCCAGGGCTTCTTCTGAAACCTGGGTGGAAGCCTTCCTGATCACACAGCTCTTCCATTCTGCATGCACCTAAAACCAGCACCACCTGGATGATACCAAGTTCTGCCACCAGCTGGAGCAGTAACCAGTGTTCCTTCTCTATTGGCTGTAGGAGTTGAGTGCCTATGAGGAACTACTTCCTGAGGAACAACTTCCTAGGCTGCTTCCATTCTTGAATATGGTACTCTGAGCCTTTCTTTTCAAAGAAAAGTCTTATCTTTACAACTCTGAGGCTGTAGAGGCTGAAGTTCTTCTGGGTCTTGTGATATCCTCAGGCCATCTTTTCTCTTGTCTTCTGAAATACTTGGCTTTTTCTTATCAGTCTTTTTAGTGACCAGTTTCTCCTCTGCTCTATCTTTGCTGA
Organism: Dinomys branickii; assembly: GCA_004027595.1. Lineage (NCBI taxonomy): Eukaryota > Metazoa > Chordata > Mammalia > Rodentia > Dinomyidae > Dinomys > Dinomys branickii. The sequence goes on along the minus strand of PVLD010013737.1, from coordinate 48,096 downwards.
CCATAGCTTTATTGGGGCTCCTTTTCTGCCCAAACTCACAACATTTTAAATCATCTTGCTGGGCTCTTTGGTCTTCATTCCCAGCATATATCTGGATGTAAGCCCCTAACAGTAGCCATACCACCGCTTGAACATTATAGTGTCTTGAAACTTCTTTGGCAAGATTAAGTAGTCTGTTGCTCTTAATCCGAGTCTCAGGCAAAGACTCTGGTTACAAGCAAAATGCAGATAAATTTTCTGCCAAGGCATAACATATGTCATGTGGAGTGCAATGCCAAATGCAGTCCTTCTTCTCAGAAGAAACGTTCTGAGCCTGGTCTTTACTGGCAGCATTTCTATCAGTCTTCTGATCTTCTGAGCTCTGACCAGAATCTTCCATGTAGTGTAGCCTCAGGTGATCCAGCTTACTTTTTCAATGAGCCTCTCCAAACCTTTTTAATTCTCCCCCTTCCCACAGACCTGCTCTAAATGCTCCTAATCCATAGGTCAGGTACAATAATGGCAATGACCCCACATTTGTGGTACCAAATTCTGTGTTAGTTTTTTGTTGCTGAGACAAAATAGCCAGCACTTAAATTTAGAAGAGGAAAGGTTTACTTAGTTCACAGTTTGTAGAGGTCTCAGTCCATAAGTAGCTGACTGTAACACAGAGTGGCATGACAGACATGCATCACAGAGGAGAAGTACTTCATGGTGAACAGAAGGTAGCAAAGCACAAGGAATGACCGTAGCTCTTCTACCCCTTCTCTTTTGTCCAGGACACACAGGGTGAGCAGCACTCACACCTTTAATCCTGGTGCCCTTGCTCCTAGCATTGCACCACGAATCAATACCTGTGTCACACGCTCTACATCCAGCCACCTCTCAGAAAGCCCCACCTATGACAATGCAAGGTTTTGGGGGCATCTCAACACAATCCATGACAGCAGCTTTCATTGTTTTTGAGTAAGTGGCTGTCAGCCGAATGATACCCCTTTGCAAGTAATGCTTCCTTTACCTTTGACTTTCTAAGTTTTCAGGATGATGTATATAAACTGTCTACTTACTAGAATCAGTGTCTGTATATTTTACCCTAGTTTGAAATCTTCTCATATATCTTTCTTTAAATATTTTAATCTTATCACTTTTGCTCTCTGGATAATTTTTTAACATATAACTCATGCATTTTCCTTTTTATATTTAATTAACCATTAAGCTAATTTTTTCAGTTTTCAATTTCTGAGACTGTCTTTTTTATTTTCTCCTCTTTCTCTTTTTCTAATTTTGTGGTATTTTCCTCCCTTAAATATTTTAAAGTATCTGTCATATATTGCAATGTGGCAAGTATATTCTAACAAACCAGTATCTCTTTTGTATTTCTTTTAGCTATTATTTCTCATTATTGTAGGACATACATCTTGATATTCATGTTCCGATTTGGGAAAATATTTTTTCAGCAGTACTTTGGGGTGCAAATTGCAGACTTCACTGCTTTTCTGCACCTCCCTTCTTGTGTTGGGCTGTATTTGCAACACACATTAAGAAAGCAGGCAGCTGCAAGCTGTGGGTGAAAAATTTTAAACTCTGGACCACCCGGTGGACACAACTTGGGGGCATTCATGCAAGTGCTGGCCTGCTTATCATCATATTTACTAAACCAAGTAGGAGTCAGTCAAGAAAGAAAATGAGTGCTTGTTAGAGGGGCCTCAGTCCTGTGAATCCACAGGAAGGGTTGGGATCCTGGTGCTTAGGAAAACCAGAAGTTGCACATGGAGTTCAAAGCTTTCTGAGACTCAAGAGTGATGATTCCTAGTGATCTGCTATGTCTGCAGCAAACACCTGGATCTCTGGACAGATGGTCCCACAGAGAGCCCTTCTGTTCCTTTCTATCACCAGCTCTGCTGGAAAGTGTAACTCCATGACTTCACGATGGTGTTCTACTGAGAAATGAAGACTGGCTCACAGGAGAACATCAAAGCCAGTTTCCCACTCACTTAAACTTCAGGGCAATACTGCCAGGATGTAGATTAAGTTGGCCACAGCATTATGATTCTTGCTCATTTGTGTGGGCCTGGCCAGCCTAAATTCAATTTCTCTGATTGCACAAAGTATGAACTAACCAGGCAGTTTCATGATTCTTTCTTTAGGAAAGGCAACTGCCTTCAGGGTGAAAAAGAGGAGGATTTACTCTTCTTTTGTGCCTTTTCTGAGTTTTGATCCCATAGTTTTGCTTTATCTCGTACCACTTTGGGGCTTTTTTTTTTTTTTTCTTAAGAACAGAAGTTCTCCTCAATAAGAATGCTGAAATAAATTATGCATTGGCTTTTTAAAATCATGAACTTCCTGCCTTCTCTTGATTAAAAACGATCTGCTGTAGCCTAATAGAAAGAGGAAGTAGATTCACCTTCTAGAATTCTTCCCAGCAAAAGAAAATGAAGAGAGTATGGGATTCATGTCAGTAATACTTTAGTGAGTGGAGGAGGCTCCAGGGGGGGTATAGCACCCTGCAGAACAGTGGAGTATTTTTTAGTGTGCTCAAAGTCTGTAGCATTGCTTTTTTATTAGTTTGTTCTTTGAGGTGGAGCAGACTCATGTGCTTTTATTTCAGCATGTTTTTATCTTTAAATTATGTTTTCCCAAGCCTTCAAAATAAAGGAAAATAATGAAGAAATGAGGGAAAATGGTAAAATAAATGTGAGTGATTGGGCTTTAGCAGAAAAACAATCCAATCACATCATATATCAAAATTTCTTTTTAAGTAAACATAAAAATAAGAATCTTCACCCTAAGCAGGTTTGAAGAATCAAACTGTCATCTCGCAGTGTCTTTGAAGAATAACACAGACATACACATGGCTCTTTGCTGAGAACAGTTCCAAATGCCACTTTACACCTTCCCAAAGTGTCATGAGAAAAGTCTTCACACTTCAACAGTTTCAATGCCAAGCAGTCCTCAAAGCTGCATCGTACACAGCCCAAAAGGACTTTAACCCATGTGGAATCCACTGCATTACCCTAATAAATTCTTTTGCCCAGAATAATTATGATTAAAAAAAAATCTCCACCTCCAGAGAAAAAGTCGATCATGAGTTGAAGACTATAATATGATGTACTAAATACATTGCTTCAGAAATGCTGAATACCACAGTCTCTCTTCATCCCATTGTTTTCTTCTAAAGTAAAAAGCTAGAGCTCAGTGTTGTGTAATTTTATACATCACTTTAAAAAGTATATCCCTATGCTTAGTAGCAGCCTGTGTATAATTTTAAAAGGTGAACTAGGGGAGAGAATGAACTGTGGGAACAGAATTTCCTTTAAAATTAAAAAAAGTTGGGGCCAGGATTATAGGTCAGCAGCACAGCACTGGCCTAGCCAGTGTGAGGTCCTGAGTTCAATTTCCAGTGCCATAAAACAAAACAAAAATTTTAAAAATAAAATTGAGCTAAACAACGGAAGTTTTCACTTCTTCACTGTATTGATGTTTGATAACTGTCAGGTCTGAATGCCACAAGCAAGTACTTGGATATTTGTGCCATGCTGAAGACACAAAGATGCAGAGCCGGTGAGGATCCTCAGCAGTGATAAACTCCTGTGGGTCCTCACTCTCTGAGTGCCCCTAGCACTGTCATGCTCAGGCACCTCAGAAAATGGCAAGTGTTTGCATAGGATGCATTACAGCCTCCCATACACTTTGAGTCGTGCTTAGATTACCTATATTGCCTAAAGTAATGTGAATCCTGTGAAGAGTTTGATACTCTTGTTTATGGGATGATGACAAAATTTCTATACAAGGTCAATACAGAAACATTTGCTTACCAAGTATTTTTTTCAACCACATTTTTTTTTTCTATGAAGTCAATAATACCTTAGTTCATGCTTTCATTTCTTTCCATAATTCTGGTCACAAACCAACTTTCACTGTATATACCTGTGATCCATATTAGTTACACTCACCTTGGGAAGCTGGTGCCTACCCATATTGCATCTTGATAGTTTTGATCCCTTTCCCACTATTTCCCAGTTCCCTTCCCATCTCCAGAGTCTATCTCCCGTTTCTTAACATCTCTATTTTATTTTCCTCTGTAAAATACTTCTAGTTTGGGTCTCTTGCATTAGAGAAACTGCTCAGTATTCAACCTTCTGTATCTGATTTATCTCCCTTAGTGTGATGGTCTCAAGGTGCATCCAGTTTTCTATGAATAACTGAAAGGAACCCTTCTTGTGTCTGAGCAGTGTGCTCCTCTGCAGTTGCCCAGTGCAGAGATGTGAATCCTGCAGATGCTGTGGGCCACCTGGGTGGGCATGGTGTGGCACACGGATGTCTCGGGATTCAGAGTTGTAGAGCAGAAGCCAGGTTGAGTTTCAGAGGTTTACTGGCAGAGCGATATATGCTCTCAGTCTGAAAGGTGGGGCTCACAGGCTGCTAAGACAGGGCTGCGCCAGTCAGGCTGAGGGAGCATCATTTAGGGTAGGCACTCATGTGAGACCACTTGGGTAGAACAATGCCTTTGCTGAATGAGAAGAAGCAAACTCTCAGTATAGCCCGAGACCCTAAATCCAAAACTCATAAAGCCAAAGTACTCTAAAATCTGAAACACTCTAAAACACAAAACTTCCTGGGTGCTGACCTGACACCATAACAAGAAACCGACATGTGACCTCACGCGAGGGGCCACAGACACACTGCCTCTACTGAGTGTGATCACACGAGCACAAAAGGTGTGTATAACACACCCATGAATTTTGTGTTTTCCCATGGGTTCAGTTTTTAAAGATGTCTCATTATGTATATGCAAACATTCTAAAAACCAGAGAGTTGATAACAAGAGACTTTTGTCCCATGCATTTGATCTAAGCATCGTTAATTTGCATTGAGAAATTTTGAGCAGGTAAATTGGGGCCAGATGAAATCTTGAGAATTAATGTCTATTTCCAGGCTGTGCTGGAGAGCTTAGCAAGATGATGGAGAATTTTCAAGAATGGGGAAATGTGCTCCCATGCATTTTGTGAATAGCTGTACATGTGTAGAGAGTGACTAGAGATGGGCAGGGCTGTTCTAGGAACCTTGCTAGTAGGATGCAGTCACATAGTAAACAGAGAGCATGCTGCTGCTAAGCGAGTAGTTGACAGAGGGCCCAGCTAACACAGCACAGCCTCTGAGCCTCCTGAAGGGCAGCGCGGGTCTCAGTCCTGCCTCCATGGAGCCCTAGGCAGGGGCCCTGTCATGTCCAGGATTGACTTGATGCTAAATGGAAAGAGGAGGGTCTGACCCTCATCAGTGCAGAGCCAGCACCACTGGCACAGCCGTCAGGACCAGGAAGATGGACACGGCCACTGACCTTCTGATGATATGACCCAATGTGCGTGAAAGGCACAACAAAGAAGCACACACAGCGGTGTAATTTCCACTGGTGGGCTGCGTTAGAAAAGGCTGCTGAGCTGGGCGTGCTGCTCTCAGGATGCTGAGACAGGACGACTGCAAGTTCAAAGCCACTGGGCTACATAGGGAGTTCAAGGGTTCATGGCCAGCCTGCACTACAAAGCAGAACCCACTACAAAAAAATAACTGAAGGTTGCTAAGAAACCAGCGTGTACTCAGAGAAACAACAGACGTAAAATATAGGGTCCTGGGGTTCTGAGGGAGGAAATCCGCACAAACGTTTGCGGGCAGAATGGACACAGCCTAGGAATTTAGGATGAGCTGTGCACAAGGCACAGTGAGAACGGCGCAGGAGGAGCCACAGTGCCCGGTGGCCGGGGCCTGTGATCAGAGCGCTCAGGGCGGCGAGCCAGGGAGCCTACCGCTAAGAGCCGTGGAGGGTCCTCAGGGAGCTCTGACTGTGCGACTGCACGTTCTAAACTCCTCCTCTCCTGCTCCACGCTTCTCCTCTCCTTCAGTCTCATGCCAGAATGTGGAGGAGACTAGAGACATGCGAGGAGCTCTTCTGCACACCCAGGATACTGTGCAGCAGACAGCGGCCTTTCCCGTGGAGTGTGGCGGCTCAACGCACAGGACATACGAGGAGGAGCGTGAGCTTGGCTCACTGTGCCTGGCTTCTTTTCCCCGTTGCCCTGTTTTCTTTCACTGTTCTCTCTCATTTTCCACCAGTACTGCTTGGTCCTCCACCTTTCTGTGGGCTCAGAGGCAGCCAAAGGTAAGCGAGTCTGCTCAGGTCGTGGTGGGCTGGCACCAGCCCAGACACGTAGCATGAACACTGCCGCAATGGAAACCGCAGAGGTGCACTACGCTGTGATCTCTCTGTGGAGTTACAGCGCTGAAGGTCCCCGCACTCAGCAGGCTGGTGATCTGAAAGGGAGGAGCACTCACTCAGCAGGCTGGTGATCTGAAAACGAGTCTCCCTTGGGTCAATTAAAATATAAACCTTCCCAGAGACACAATTTTGTCCTTCATAGATAAATACATGACATTATGGTCTCCATAGCCATGCCTTTAGACAAGTGTGTGATCAAAATATGCAGTGACTGTTTATATTTTAAGAAGTGATTACGATAAAAGACATATTATCATTACCCCCCACGACACACACACACACACACACACACACACATACACACACAGAGACACACACACACACATCCCCTCCTTTACTTCAAGCACATTTATCCCTCCATTCTGGGCACTTTTTGAAGTAGTTCTAGAAATCCTCTTTTGTGAGAATCTTTGCAAAAATACAGTGAATCCTGCTGTGACAGCGGGCTCTCCAGAAAACACAAGGGGTGTCCTCATCCATGTTTTTATCAGCTCTAGCACTATGCAACTTCTGGCTCTTCCTGAAAGTCAAAATGACCATGGAAGCTAAACACTCTGAATGGATTCAGGGCATCAGCACAGCCATGACAGCAGAGTTAAGACAACCAGGAAAGAGGATTTCCAGAACTGCTTCAGAAGGCAGCAAACACAATGGGATAAGTGTGTTCCAAGTACTATTTTGAGAAGGCTTAATGGCTATGTGTCTTTTACTATAATAAATTCCTTAATTTAAACATTTACCATATTTTTAGATGATACTTTGTGAATGTTTTTAAATCACTCAGTTGTGTATGTTTTTAAGCTCTGAGATCCCTCTCACTCTACTCATGGCAAAAATAGAGCTTAGGATACAAAGGAACCTGTCCCCTGAATACAGCAGATTGGCGGAAAAGTTAAGATTAGAACCAGCGTCCTTTCAGTTCAGTATTCTTCATAGGTCCTTACACCGCCCGTCAGCTCCAGTGCCCCCACCCTAGATTGTGAAATGGTGATGCAAATCTGATAAAAGAACAGGCTCTGTGATCAGGTCACCATACCACGACTCTGAGCTTTGCATCTGAAGGAAGGCGGTACAAACACCTGCCCAAGAGTGAGAGCACAACACAGGGTAGGTGCAGGGCAGCATGGGGTTGCATTTGGAAATGACATCTAGAGTTTATATTTCTGTGATCTAATCACAGCCACGAGACATTAAGACAAAGCTGGTGCATCGAGAAATACAAAGAAGATTTTCTAAACTGGTTGGAAATGAGACTGGCTGAGTAAAACTGACAAGCAAACAAGCAATCAAAAACAAGGGAGGCGCCCTCTGGGACAGACAGAAGGGGACTGATGAAATCAACCAGCGCCCACAGAGTTCGGGCCTGAGCTGCTGGTCTGATCATCATCACCTTACATCTGGGGAAACAAGGACTTGCAAGAGGGGTCTCCCTGGAGGACAGAAGACACCAGCTCCAATTAGACACTTAACTGAGGGGTCCTCACGGGCCACATGAGCAGCTGCCTCTCCTCCCAGGATGTGCTCAGGAGTTCTTTGCCTTTCTTTGGCTGGAGAACTAATACCAACCTTGGCACCATTGTTATTGTTATGATTATTTGATGATGGTTAGGGATGAAAATGAACACTTAAGAGTGTTTCCGTGACTGGCTTTATAATTGTCTAGTTCTTCCTTTAAATAGTTTCATGGTGTGGATAGGACACTTTCTAATAGGGCCACGAAAGCACAGTTCATGATCCTACTTCCCCAAGATGAGTTATATCCTTGCAAAATGATTAGCTGTGGACAAATACAGGTTCCTTTAAAAATGGTAAGAATCACAATTTGTAAACTGTCATTTGTTCTGAGCTTTTGTTATGAACTGGTAATTAAGGTGAGATTTAGAAAATGTTTTAAAATTATCAGCTCAATATACCATTCTTCCCTGACACATTAGGCCAAACCCTCGGTCAGAGAAGTCAGGTATATCTGGATTTTACTAATTTTAACAGACATAGATGGCAAGTTTGGAACTGTTTACATCGCAGTGTCCACACAGAACTTCTTGAGAGGTTAGTGCCCAGGAGGGTACCCCCTCCCTGAATGGTCCTTAGAGCACTGTCCTCTGCTCTGTCTTCTTTCTTGCTTTTATCCTTGATGACAAAGACAGTGTAGAACAGTCAGTAAACAGATTTTTATACAGTGTGTAATTTGCTAAGCACCGCCCTTTCAAGGTGAATAAGGATAAACCCTGGAACTCAAATACCACATAGCTTGTTAGATTAATTAAAAGTGTGGAATGCACACATGCAGTCACATCAAATAATTGAAACAATCCATACCAAATACATCACTAGTAGTAATCGAAGAAATGCAAATGGAAAAAGATTTTTCTTCTTTTTTGCTTAACAAATATCTATGTCTATGTCTTTCTGAAAAAGCAGTAGAATGCAGCATCTCATTAAAAATAGTCACATAAAGGCCCACATGGAGGCATGTTTCACTTTCATTCAGAGAAAGGATTTCAATGATTTGCTTAAAAGTTCACTGGGATCAATGCAAGCCAATACCTTCTTCCAAAACACAGGTCCTAGCAATAAACTCTATACCACAGTCCTGTCTTTTAGAAGACTTTTTTCCTCTAGTGCAGAAGTGAGGGAAGAGGAGAAAGGGAGTGTCAGGGAGAGAGAGAGGGACAGGGACAGGGAAAGAGGGAGACAGAGAAAAGAGAGGAGGGGGGAGAGGGGAGGGGGAGGAGGGAGAGATTTTGCAGTTTATTAGTTCACATTTCCTTAAGGGTCATGGAATTAATTCCTAGATACTTCCCTTACATAGCATTGAAGTCTTGGCTTAGCGTTGTACTAATCTGCATTTTATTCTATAACTTTATTCACCATTCTCTTTCAAACGTTCTTGATGTGGTGGTGGAATGTATGAAATTAAGTAGAACTGACAAATCTATCCCCCCTGTTTTTATGAATGAAACCACATTTCAGTAAGTGACCTAGTGAGTTTAGGTTACAATCTATTTCTCACAAGCCTTTTCATTTGATTTGTCAGTAATTAGTGACACGAACCGTCTCACCTCAGTATTTGCATTGCTGAATGCACCCAGGGCACTTGTCCACAGAGAGATCTTGATTTGTCAAAGACTGGCCTGAAGCAGATTTTTAAAAGTTAAAGAAAATGGAATTCCATCAAGTGAGCTCCGCGGAAGTTGGCAGTGGAATATTAATACCTTCTTTCCTCCCAGCCTAGCCATATTTAACTAGATTACACTCCTGCCTCTGCCACCCAATGCTTGGTCTCTCTGCTGGGCCTGGCAGCTACATACCAGTTCCCTGCTGCAGGGCAGGCTTGGTTGGCCTGGGTGCTCTGGGACCTGCAGTGAACATGCATCACTTTCTCTCTCACTGTTCTTCAGAGAACAATCTTTACTTCTCTTCCTCCAAATCCCAGAATTCTTTTCCTACCTCTGATTTTCCAAAAAAGTATCCCAGTTGTGATTTAAGAAAATGAGCATAGATTCCCTCCTTCTCTTTTATTATGGGCAATCCCAGAGTGTGCTGTTCTTTCAGGTCATGTGGGGGAGGTTGGGCAACTGGGTGCTTGCTCAGGAGAGAGAGTGAAAATCATCTCCACAGATGCGACTTCTCATGACAGCGAAGAGTCACTTGTTCTGAGCCCACACATTTGATCCATCACTTTCTACCCATTTTCTTTGCTCTGGGTGCTGTGAAATATGGTTCCATAAGTATTTAATCTTACTGACAATACTGTCATCACGTTTCTGATAAGGCATATTGAGGTGAAAGAGCTTAAGTAATGTTCTCAGGTCTCGGATTGTACGTGGGAGAGCCAACTGTGCTTGAGTCTAGGTGCTTCTGACTCAGTCACCCCCACTGTTCCTGGCAGTCCCGGTTGGGGAGCACAGACCTCTGCTGCCTTTCTCTGAGAACTTGGGCTTGATGTGGCCACTTGGCTGACTGCTGTGATGGTCCGGTTTACATGTCATTTGATTAAAGGACAACCAGATAGCTGGCAACACAAATCTTCTGAGTGTATGTGTGTGTTTCAGTAAAGGATTGTCATTTGAGTGAATGAAATGAGCAAAGATCTGCCCTCAAGAATACCATATGAGTGGGTATTATCTAAATCCACCTAGGGCTTGGCCGGGACAAAAGACAGGGAAGGGCAGATCCACCTTTCTGTGCCCTTGGAAGTCCAGGAACCTGGATCTCAGACCTGCAGACTTGGCCTGGATGCCTTCTCCAGCTTTCCTGGTTCGCAGCCAGAATGCAGTTGCTGTGAGATCAGGTGTGTGCAGGTACAACAATTCAACAACAACAACACCTTTCCCTCCTAATTTTACTGCAAAGACTGTGGATCTCATGCGGAAGCCCTGCTTTATTTTGTGTTACTTTCTTTGGAAAGCATGAGCAGTTATATAAAGGCTGCAAACACAACAGTCTTTCTGCACACCACCAGTAAAGACACACATGAGCACACACACTCACCCGTGAACACACGCTGCATTAGGCTTGTGGTTTGGATCTTAAATGTCTAGCAGAGCTGCATATGTTGAAGGCTGTGTCTTCTGCTTGTGGCTGCAGTGGAGGTGTGGACGCTTTGGAAGGGGAGCCTTGTGGGGAGAAGTTAGATCACTACTCTGTGTCTTTGAAGGAACCTGGGGGTGAAGGCAGCCCCTTTTCCCCCTCCGCTGCCTGGCCACCAGCTGTGAGGAGGTTTCTCTACACAGGGTCCCACAATGCTGCTTCATCTCATCCTGGACCCCCAGCCAAGGAGGAAGCCAGCCATGGCTGAAATATTGGAAGCCAGGACAGAAAATACATTTTCCTTCTTTAAATTTTTTATCATAGCTATTTTATCAGAATGGTGGAAAGCTGACTAAGGCAGGGGCCCTTCCATGGTCTCTGGTAATTACATGGAGATTTTCTAGTCACATATGAAGTTAAGCTAACGCTATTGAAGTTAATTTTTCATGTGTCTTTTTTTTTTTTTGGACTGTGTATGACAGTCAGTGCAATGCTTAATTCTTATTACCATAGCACTGATATTTTATTAACACTGTGATTTTTAAAACTTTGAGAATTATTCAATGCAATATCCAGGTGAGTTACTTTAATGTTTTTCTGAGGACTGTAGGAATTTCTGAATTCCACACAGTGGGGCTCACCCTCAGTTTCCATGGACAGCCACGTGCTCAGGGTCACGAGGAAGAGGGTAAGGAGAACTTGGGGGACAGAGGACCCACGACACAATGGCCTTTTATCTCTCACATAGTCCAAAGGATGGTTCTCTTGAGCCCTCCTGTTTTGGCAAGCTGGGGTCACTCTGGAGGTCAGCAGTGGGCTCCTGGGCCATGGAGTAAGACTCGGGGCAAAGGTGCTCCCAGCTCCTTTCTTCCTTGCTGAACCTGTGTGAGGGGTTTGTCTTCAGACTTGAAAGGGAGCATGGGAGATGGTAGTCAAGGAGTGAGAAAACTCCACATCTCAGTTACGGATACTGCAGTAGCAGTTGTTGTTCAGCTTGGCATCAGATGTATGAAGGAGTTAAAAATTAAACATCACCAAGACAGAGTTCACACTAAGGGTAGCTGGCTATTTTTCTAGGCTGAGAGACACTCAGCAAAAGAATTCTATGTTCTGTGAGCTGGAGCTATTCTTGAGGCTCCACAGGTCCTTCGCTCTCCCGCATGTCTGTGAGTGAGGCTGTGTGTGTGTGAGTGCACAGGGGCTTCCAGCACAGGCTCAGCATCAACTGTTCTGCTCTGTGACCCCTTTAGCAACATTAAACACCTCTTGTTTATGTAGTTCCACTCCTAAATCAAAACACTGCACAGCAATAGAAGAGTCAAACTGCAAAATAATCTTTGGATTGGTGAATAGTTAAAAACACATCAGTGTGTTCACCTTCTATTGCAGGCTACCCCAAATTTAACATCTCTGGACAACCAACTGGTGATCTTATAGTTCTGTAGTTCAGATGCTGGTTGGGATGGACCAGGTCTTTGCTCTGAGCCTGTGGCTCTGCTGAAATCGAGGTATATGTAGGCCTGGCTTTTTCAGGGCTCAGGCAGAACAAGTTTCTAGGCTCACTCGGGTGTTGGCAGAGTCGTCCCATGGGGCTGAAGGACAGTAGTCCTGTCTCCTGGCGTCCATCACCCAGGGATTTGGCCTCTGGGTTTCAGAACCAACAATCAGTGTGTGACGTCTTTCCCTGCCCCCATGTGCCCCCCACCTGGCCTGCTGTCTGAAATAGAGACAGTCCTTGCTGCTGGACAAATACACACAAACAAGAAGTGAGAGGATGAGCTGAACTTAGCTGAAACCTTGTCCCATAGCTGACAAGTCCGGGAGAGTTCTCAGAGGCCCAGAGTCAGTTGGGGAGGCAGACCCAACTTTCCCTCCTCCTGTGTCTCTGCTGCCCAGGTGCTGGATGCAGTCCTGCCCACAAGCCGCTGACTCCTAGCTGCTACACACTGAACAGCCACAGCTGATGGAACTCCTGACGACACTGCCCATCTATTGCCCACCATGCTGGGAACCTCTGTAGAGAACACACCTTTCTCACCCTCTCTGCCCAAGCCTGGGAGGAGAAAGCCCAGAGTGATGCTTGGGTCCTAACAAAATCCATGGTTAGGAATTTCCTAAAACAAAGCAACCCAAGATAGAGTGGGTGATGGCAGGCACAATGGAGCATTGTCAGAGTATTTGGGGTCTGGCCGCCATCCCGGTCGTCATTGGTGATGATTTCCTTGGGTGCTTGTTCGGATCTACTGGGCAACTTGATCCCTTAGGATGCACCTTAGGCAGATTTCTTCATCTCCACACCTCAGCCCCAAATCATATCTCCATCCTAGTGTTAGTTTACCCTGAGCAAACCAAAGTGTGTCCTGCACAACTCAGTCTGCGCAGGCATGGAGCCACATCCCACGGGTGAGACCTGGCACAGAACCTGTCACTCAGTGCTTCTGCTGTGGCTCTTTGTCCTGCTCTGGCTCTCCGTCCTGGCATGGACCAGAGATGCCCCAGGGACCCCCTCTCAGATCATTTCTTTCTCCGAGGCCACATGCACACATGGAAAATTAGATTTAGGCAGCCACAGCCTTCCCTCAGCGGTGCTCTGCTTCCCTTCCTGAAGTTCTTCCAAACTACGATGCAAACCATCATACTCTTTGAAGCAAAGCTGACAACAGACAGAAGATTAAAAATAAATCTTCCCTGCCCTTTTGTCTTTGGTGGCAGCGGATCAGTGAACAGTGGGCTGGCGGGACTGGAGCCTGACTGCTGATCCTTCAGACAGGGTTTTGGCTTAGACGACACATTGGTGCCACTGCTGGGTCTCCGGTGAGCCCTGTCAAATTAACAAGAGCCTCTACAACACATCAGCTGACAGGTGAGTCTGTGTTCCAGAGAAAGACAGCCCTGAGAGCCACCCAGCAACTCTCCCCCAAGTCAAGGGTGTGTGTGTGGACTTGTTGCTGCCCTTGCAGGATGAGAAGCACCATCCCAGAGAGTAAAGTGTGCAGCATGGCAGAGACCAGGAGGCAATCAACTGAGCAACTCTGCTACGTGCACAAGGAACCTTCGGCGGCCAGGGTGCAAGGAGCCCTATGAAAGCTTGCTGGTCTGTCACAGGATAGCAAGGGGCATGACATTGAGCGGCACATGCACCTGTGCCTGTGGGCATGTGCAACACACACACACACACATACACGGACATGTGCACGCACACGTGGAGAGGTGGTTTTCCGGGTGCGTTATTATGCCACCTTTGTCTCCTGCTTTGCTGGCCTCACTTCCTCTGGGACACAATACAGCTCCCCCAGCTCACCCAGTTAGGATACCCTTTCTCCGGGATGTCTGTTTCCCAGGGGAGGTCGTGCCCTGCTGTGGACTCTGCCTTCTGCATTTGCTTTCTGTTGTGGTCTGTATTGCAGTGTTGTAAGCACAGCTTTCTGCTTTTCCAAAACCTGCATTATTGGTTTTTCAGCTGAATCTTTACCATATAGGACACCCACAAAACGAGTCAAGTGTTTACCAAACAAAGGAAGCCACTCTCAACAAAATTCCACCATCTTAGCAAAAGCGCCCTATTTCCTCCTGTTTTCTCTTAGTCCTTGTTCTTAAGTACACAATAACTTCAAACAACTTCCAGACAGTGTCAGTAGGAATTTCTCTTCCCATTCCCTCCCTCCCTCCCTTCCTCCCTCCCTCCCTTCCTCCCTCCCTTCCTTCCTTCCCTCCTTCCCTCCTTCCTTCCCTCTCTATCAGTCTCTGTCTCTCTGTCTCTGTCTTTGTCTCCGTCTCGCCTCAGTCCCCTCGTGCCTTGAACCCAGAGCCTTAGCACTGAGCTAAATCTCTGGACTTATTTTTTATTTTCAGTCAGGGTCTCACTAAGCTACCCATGCTGGGATTGAATTTGAAATCTGCCTGCCTCACCCTCCCAGAGTGCTGAGATTACAGGTATGCATTGCTATATTTGGTTGAATAGTTTTCCTTTTAAGCATAATTCATGTTAAACATTTTGTAATTAATTGAATGCAAATGCCCCTGGACTTCCAATGTGGCTGAATCCATACAAACCCATTGAAATTAAATGCATTGAAAGTTAAGAAGTTAAGAATGCACAGAATACCTCTAGGCTCCTGAGCACCACAGCTTAGCACCCAGCAGGCTGTGCAGGGCTGACTGTCCCCATCTGGACCGAAGGGCAGCAGGCGTCAGAGTGCAGATTAGGAGCCTGGGAAAGGCCACAGATCACAGTTTGAGGAATGGTTGCTAATGAATTCCTTATGAGCTACTGTAAAGTAAAGCAAACCTAAATGGAGCCAGGCTTGGTTGGTGACCACATGCACATGTGTGCCCTGGTGTTGGATCTTGCCACTGGCCAGTGAGGCAGGAGCTGGCTTTCTCAGAGAACAGAGTGGGCACTGGGGGCATCATGCCCTGGGGGCCAAGATGGGCTTTTGCATGGCATGGCTGCCTCTTTCCAGTCTTGAATAGACAGCCCAAGCCCTGCCCTCAGCTTTCAAACCAAAGGACACCTGCCCATTCTGTGCATGACTGAAGCACTCATGCAGCTGCCCCAGGGACAGGTCCAAGGGTGCACCGAGTCCTTTACCCCTGGCAGATGTGCAGGCCATGCCAGGGCGCCTGCCTGCATTACGGGACCAGGTGGGTCTTGGCACTGCTTTCCTACTTCATTGTGACCACCGGGGACAGAGCCTGTGTCACCAGCAAAGGTGAGCAGGGTGCAGAAGCTTGCTGAAAGCAGTGCCAGCCACAGGGCGATCATCACTGTGTCCCACGGACTGACGGCAAGCCTCATGTCCATGTTCCCCACAGGACGGAGGGCAGCTCCCCTCATCCAGAGACCTGGGCAGTGACACCGTGACAGCACACCATGCCGCGACGCGTCACTGTTCTGTGTGACACAGCCTGTGTGGTCTCCTCTGCAGGAATGCCACGGTTGCAAGGAGAAACACAGGGCATGTCTGTGTGCTCACCCGGGGCTCCCTGTCCCTGAAAGTAGTGGGGGGGGGTGTCTAAATGGCCTAGATTTTCTAAGGGCAGGAATTGCCCTGCAGCCTCTGAACTTTGGACCCTTTCTCTGTCTTCACTTGCCTCTCTTTTCTCTTTCCGCTGCTGCACGCACTGGCAGATTGGGCCCCAGAGTGGGGCTGAGACGCTTGGAGAGGAGCAGGCAGGGAGCCAGCTCAGTCCCAATGAGCCATGTGGAGAGGAAGGAAGACAGGGCCCCCTGACAGGGTCACAGGAGGGAGTGACTCAGTGCATGGTGCTTGAGCAGGCTCCAGATCGTGACCGGAAGATGTGTTGCTCCACCCTGGGAAGTGCGGCAGAAGGCAGGAGGCAGGGCCCGGCGGAAAGTGAGTGACCCTCCATGAGTGAGACAGGACCGGGACATCTCCAGACATCAGGACCACCTCCCCGAGCAGCTGCTGAGGGCCAGGGCTGGGCTGAGGCTCCTGCTCAGCAAGATGACCCTGAAACCTCTCCATGCTTCTGCTTTCCCCACGCAATTCTGTGAGAGTGTGGGCGTCTGAGTAAAGACCTCCGGCAAAGTACAAAAGGGCCTTTGAGTCGTTGAATAACTGACCAGTAAACATTCGCTGAAAATTTGGTTACAGGAATGACGGAGTCAGCTGTAAAGGAAGAGCAAGGGTGAGGTGCCGTACTCCAACAGTTACACTGACTGGGAAAAACTGAGGGCAGTTCGTTAGACAGAAAATAAACCATCTGGCCGAGAAAACGAATTAGTGCTGAAAGAAAGGAACACGCTTTCTCTTTGTAGAGAAGTCGAAGGCTCATTCAGCGTGATGGACTTTGGACATCTTTTTGGAAATGACCCTTGAGGGGGGCCGTAGTGACCGACTCCCTCCCCTCTGCCTGCCTCCTCTCAGTCCCTACTACGCCGCCCCCTCACCATGTGCTGCGGTCCAGGGCACCCAGAGCCCCTCCACCGCAAGGCGAGCAGTGTCCGGTGGGCTCTCCCAGGGGGTCACTAGGTGTGCTCTCCCTTCTCCGCTTGAATCGCTTTCCCCTCCATGGGTGTCACTGTTTTGAAACGTTTCAAAATTTCTCCTGGATGCAGTCATTTCCCTTGACTGCCCTCCCTTGCAGAACTCACGAGCGTTTCTTCTCTTTTTCCTCGCTAAAATGAGGTTGGGAGGTTCCTGTGACTCGAATGAATACTCACAGGAGGGTTGCAAGTGTGCCTGGGCTTCTCTCCCCTACAGGCTCCCTGCCCGCGCTTCACACAGCCCTGACTAGTTCTGCATCTTGTCGTGGAGTGTTTCACAGTGACCTCATAAAGAAACCTCGTGTGTTTCATAATGACTTTCGCTGGACGGTGGACTCACTTTCGCGTGCCTGCCAGTCCCTCGGGCAGGCCCAGAGGTCCTGCTGCTCCGTGACCCACCGCGCCCAGGCCCAGCCTTTCCCTCCCGCTCTGCCTGCAGTGGCGCTCTCTACCCCGCAACACCGCCGAGAAGACATTAAGACACGCGGAAGTAGCTCTGCCGTTCTCTATGTTGGAAACTACTTTCTAAAGTCCCTGTACTTGAGGCAGTGCTTGCCATTTAGAGGACACGAGCAATTGTAAGAAGTTAGGAATTACACTTTGCTCTTCTTGTTAAAAGAACAGAGCTAGAGAGAAGAAAAGCATTTTGTCTCCCTTACATTTCTTCACTTTGGCAGGGACGCCTGTCTCCTGACTGTGGAAATAACTATTCTGATCAGCACACACAAATGCGTATTTATACTTGATTAATTATAAATGAGAAGTCCGTAGGTTTTTTTAATGAAAAGTTTACTGTGGTTTTGTCTTTTATTCTCTTGGTGCTGGGATGTGCTAAGCACCTCCTCTACGACAGAGCCACGCACCAGCTGCATAACTACCCAGCACATAGCCATGCAGGAAAACTGCATCCTCCCTGCGTCTTCTGGAAGTGTGGGGGCCAGTGCTGTAAAGGACATGCCCTGCTTCTCTAAAGGTCAGCCTTCAGCACGTCCATCCACTCTTCTTGGAGGGTCCCCCACACCATGTCAATGACAAAACCAGATGCCCAACCTCCACGGCCGGGCTCCACCCACAGGAAGCATGGGCAGCTCCTCCTCTGTGACTCTGTAAGGGGTGTGTGCCCGTTTACAGCCTGGGGCTCTGTAGCCGGCCCTGCCCTCTGGGTCCTCATCTCACAGGGAGGCTCCGAAGCACTCCCTGTGGCATCCAGCAGGTGCACCCACAAGCAGATTCCCAGGGTGTACTCAGCGCCATATTTATTACAAGTGGATATCAATTGAAATGGAACGGAGTGGGATCTGAAGGAATAGTGTGGGAACCGAGATCACCCCAACGGTGTGGCCAATGAAACAGGGAGAGGCCCTGGGCAGTGCGTCTAGGTCCTGGTGGACTTGAGAGGGAACCACAGGCAGAGGGGCCAGGAGGTCAGCAAGTCCGCATTGACACAGACAGAAGGGAGAGCCAGGCCTGATGACTGGATCTGAGAGGCCTTGTGGGTGACACCTTGTGATATTTCTGTGTCCGCTTTATGTTACTGGCATGATGTGCTCAGGTTCACCTGTACTGTGACTCTTACATGTTGAATGGAAAAATTAAATAGCTCATCCACAGCCATGGAGCCCCATCGCATTTGGTCAAGGATGCGTGGCAGGGCATAGTCCCAGAAACCTGGAGCATTAACGAGCAGCTCGAGATGGCATCTAACACAATGGTATTGCATTAGGGCTGTCTGGCTGATAAGTGGGTTTGAGCTGCTCTTGTCCCATGAAAGTGTCTATGTGCGTCGAGAAACGCGCTGCTCGGCCTTCTGGGGTGCTCATTTTACTGTTTGTGTGTATCTCACATTGTGCCATAAACCTCAGCTTGACATGGTGAAATGTATTCTAAATAAGAAAGTGAATTAAAATAGCTGCCAGAAGTAAAAATGAATGAACATTTACAGTAGATTTAATACATGTCTAGAAGAATAGTAATTTTCCAAGAGCATCATTTTATCATACACAGTAATATCTGGGTTCACAAACATTTCTGTTTGCAAATGATTCCGTTTGCGAACAAAAGCATTTGGCAAAATTTGGTTTTTATATGCAAACTCTGCATCGGGTGACAAATGTTACCAGGGTCTTCTGCCCTGCACAAACACAGTTGCAGCCACCTTCCCCAAAATCCTAAAATGAATTAAGTTCATAAACTGAGGTACTGCTGTATTCATATCACTTCCAATGACATTTCGGAAGACACCCCAGAAGCATAGGCAAAGCCCATCATGTAATACCGGGGAAAAACATGAGACAAATCATGAATTCTTGCCTTCGCCATCAAGATCCCTGCCCTCTTAAGCAGGCAGAACAGCCCTACTCCTGTTCAGAGTGTAGCAGAGGTGCAGTGAGCACTGCAGGCTCCTGGGAGCGGGGTCTAACTCAGAAGGGCTGGAGAAAGGCTCGAGGGGAGGAGCCAAGGGCTCCGGGGTCTGGAGCGGCCGAGCCCTTCAGCTTGAGTGAGCGTCAGGGAGGGCGAGGCGGTGGCACAGCGAAGGGAGGTGAGGGAGCAGGCGTAAGAAGGCCAGACGCCTCTCTCAGTGGCTTGGGAGAAGGCTGCTTGCTGGGAAATGGTGGGAGGGATGCAGACTTGTCTTACTGTAAAAGTAATACTTCCAATCCACTGTCTAGATGCACCACTGTCGGGGCAGGTAGCAGCAGGCCTCATGTGAACCAAGCAGGAGGGTGGACACCTCAGCAGGACGTGGAGAGGGGCTAAAGAGCAGCTGTCAGGGACAGGACGTTTGGACATGAGCTGCCTGTGGGTAGGAAGGAGAGTAAGTGCGGGGAGTGACGAAGGCTCGGATAAAGTCCCTGGCTGGTTAATGCCCCCCACCCCCACTCCCTCCTCTGTAGCGGAGCCCTGCCTTTCCCAAGGCTGTCGTCTGCCTTGGGCCTCAGGAGTGCAGCTTTTATATGAACTTCTTTCACATTTTCAAAAGTATTCTTCTCAAAGGTAGACCTGGACAAGTACAGTTACTGCTATTAACTTGAGATATGCGTCATGAATCTCTGGAGATGGGAGAATTTTTCACTCGACTCCATTGCTGGTTGGCTGGGCTGCACTTTGTAGTGCAATCCATTATTTTCTACACATTGGAGGGAAATTACAGGCTGAGCAAAGCACTGTGCTCACACTGAGAAAGTGTTTAATAGGACTGAACATTGTCTCTTCTCCTTTTATATCACTTTTTTGTGGCTGAGTAATATATTTTCTCGGAGGCAGTGTCAGAAAATGGGGAGCCAATTGAAATATAACATGCAAAGACATCAGGTGTAAACACCCTCTTCACGGTACATCCTACTTCGCATGTGTCTGCCTGTGGATGGTGGCGCTAGCATGGGGCCTGCGGGTCCACCATGCTTTGAGTCAGGAAGAACGTCAACAAAGGCAATGCTTGGTGATAATTTCCTATTGAAACCTTCTAGGAACATGATCTGCTCACAGATTTTAGAAGGAAGAATTCAGATTCAATCAGTAATAATTGTTATGCCAGCTCTCTCAACCCTGTAGCTGGTGGGCTTTGAGCAGAGCTGAGTTCCCCACTATGGCACATTTCCCCCACAGTGCTCCAAGTGTCCGACCTTTCCAATGTCCTGTGTCCACACTTTTAACTCAGACTTCTAAAAAAAATCACATTTCCTAAAGGGCTGTTATACCCGCCTGTGGCTTATGGAACTTTTGCTTATAGACCTCATTTGAACACACAATCACAGAGGTCTTCAGAGGATGGTGTATATAAATATATATAGTTTTAAATGGAAGAGGATATAAAACAAACTTTATTTTATTTTTGTTCTTACTCTTTTTCAAGTCACATTTTGACTTGGGGAAAATTTGACCTGGGGAGCCAATCATAAGTAAAAGCAACATTCTCTTAAAAAGCAATATTATACAAATATGTTTGGGGACTATTAAAATGCAACTCTGGGAAGAAAATAAAGCTGTTTATTAATGCATAATTAAGACATGCTGTGAGTTAAATAAGCAACAAAAGAATGTGAAATCTAAGCAACAGGCTGTTGGGAGGAAGCCAGGAGGCCTCACCAGCACACTTCTGAAGCAGCTTTGTGGGCAAGGTGACTGTGAGTGCCAGGCTGGGGCCATGGGAAGGGGTGCTCTGAGGAGGAGGAGGAAGAAGCAAGAATTTTGCTGATGGCCAAGAAATTAATATGACATCATCTAATAATTCTTAGCATTTAAAAGTTAGACTCAGAAAGTGTGTCTTCAGGAATCCTGATCTGCACCATAGAACAAACTAGGGTGACCACAAATGTGGTGTCCAACACTCTCTTAGAGCCAGCAGATAAAGAGAGGCACCCCGTTTGCATTAGGAGTGTGGAGGAGATGGAGGACAAACTGTGCAGGGTAACTGACCCAGAAGGGAAAGGGAGAGATGCAGGTAAGTGGGGTAAACTGTTAACAGCATCTCAACTGCATTTTGATCCCAGTGCCCTTGCAAAGAGTCTCTGAACAGTCTGAAACATTCAGGAAAAAGGAAAGGTAGATGCTCAACACAATCAGATACCAGGAGCTGGGCATGGTGGTATATGGCTTTAATCTGAGGATTCTGAGTTCGAGTCCACACTGGACAACTTAGCAATTCGGTGAGACTCTGTCTTAAAATAAAACAAAAACAGCTGAGGATGTAGCTTGTAGAAGGCCCAGAGTTCAATACTCAGTGCCATAAAAATGATCCTCTGATGGAATAAGGGAAAGGACCTCAGTGAAATGATTGGTGTTATAGGGAGTGCGTGTCTTGTGATATTAGTTTTATCTCAGGTTGCGTGTCTCTGATGATGGTGATTAAAAGATCCCCATGAATAGCTGTCCAATGCTACCTCGGTCTTCACGGAAAAGCAGCTACTAAGTCAGCCCATTGGGAAGGAGTTCAAAGGTTGATAGTTTTTTCATTCATCAAGTGATCGTTACTTTCCTTTTTAACTTTTACTTGGACCCTGGTTTGGGTGTTGGAGACCCTGAGAGCAAACTTGAGCCTGTGTTATGTTATCATCTTCATGTGATAGCAGCCATTGGCTTGGACATGCTCTTCATTTTCCTGAAAAATGTTGTGTTTCTTCCTCCGTCTCTGAAAACTGCAAACTGATGCAGTGATGCTTTTCCTGTGTCCTATAGCCTACTGGTGCCCATGCCATTTCCTCACCCACAGGGATGCCTCAGGCTGCAAAGCCAGTGTGTCCCGGTGACTGGGATGTCCTCATCTCCACGGGGAAGTGACACAGCAGGGAGAGCCAGTC
Source organism: Dinomys branickii (assembly GCA_004027595.1). Taxonomy (NCBI): domain Eukaryota; kingdom Metazoa; phylum Chordata; class Mammalia; order Rodentia; family Dinomyidae; genus Dinomys; species Dinomys branickii. Next base: position 26,006 of record PVLD010013737.1, on the reverse strand, counting down.
TGAAAGGCAGAAGCTATCACTCGCTCCACCTGGAAGGTGGCCCCTCCCAGTCCACCCAATGCTCTATGCCGTCCTTTTCTCCTGCTTGGGGCTCAGCAGGACCCCCCAGTGTGGGGCACACTGTACTGTCCCTCATCCACAGCAACCTAATGACCGGTGCAGGGCAGGCTCAGCGTGAGAGAGTTTACCAAGAGCATGCAAGGCTCTGGGCCTCATCCGGGTGCTGCAGAAAGAGATTGAAATGATTCTTCCCCTGCCGGAGGGAGGAGCCCTTGGGACTGCACTGGGCTCCTCTGAAGACCCAGGACATGGCCAAGACAAGATGACCTGTGGTAAGGAGACCAGCAGGAGCTGGAGCAATAACGGCTCCTGAGAGGGCCCTAGAAATGCTTTGGGCGGGGAGAGGGTGGCCTGCGAGCCTGACCGATCGCTGGCACTCTGCAGGGCCTGCTGCCTTGCTGGGGACACATCCAGCCGCTCATGCTGGTCCCTCGCATCTCCCCCTCCCCCAAGAAACAAAACATGCTGTGCTCTGATGATGTCTAGAAGACACAAAAAAGGAACCGGAAAGTCTCATCTCCTATTTTGCCTGTAGAAAACTCCTTCATTCAGGCCAACTCTTGAGCCCCATTAATGGAGTCATCATTAGAAAATATAACACTGGGTGGCCTCTAACGTCTGAGTGGCTGTGTGAATTTTCAGTTTAATACACTTACACACCTTTTCACTGAAGCTGTGGGAGATTTGAGTTTTCAGTCATAGAATTCCTGGGGCTGCCTTAAGTCCCCTTTTCAAAGAAAAAGCAAAAATATAACAGACTTAGGCACTGATCTAGTACAGATGTAGAGAGGGAGGAGGTAACAAATAACAGACAAACCAAACAGTAAATCTGAGCAGAAATCATCTTGGACAGTTCAAGGTTCTGACTTCAGGAACTCAACCCAAGTCTTTAGTAGTGAGAGGTAAAGAAGAAAGGAAGCCAGGAGAGCCCCTCTCGTTAGCTCAGGATGCGGAATTCTCCAGAATCTGGAATCCTCCTTGAAGCAGTTTCCAGAACCAGCCAGGAAACTGCAATGTCACTAATAGCGTTTTAGGAGACGCTGGTAGGTATACGCCACTGGGAGCCTGAGACACTTGAGTGCCTTACACCTCCCGGGAATTCACCCTCAGCCTGGACTCCCCTCAGGAGATGGGCCACAAGAGCGAGATGAAGGTTTACATGTGGCTCTTAATGTATTGTTTGCTCCTCTGTATATTTAAGCTAGTACCAGGTTTGGGAACAGGCAGAACACTGGATACAATGCATCTGTCTGTCACTGTGAACAGAAAGTTCCCCAGCTGAGTCCTGATCTAGATTCCTCAGTTGAGCCTGATTCTGCCTTCAGCAGTCACAGCCAGGCAATGCCACCCGTACACAGCATTCACGCTGGGTTAGGAGACAGTAGGTGCCACCTGCTTGACCCTGATGGTGCTGAGTTGAGATATGGTGAGGGTGGAAGACCTGGACTTCGGGGCCCTCATTCAGCACCTAAACTCTGGACCCCTGTGGCAGAGGCCCTGGGACTCCCACCAAGACTCCTAATCCTACTGCATCAGCGAGAAGGAGTTAATAAACATGTAGCACATTAGTAATGCACTGTTCTGGGTATGTCTGTGGATGATTGATGTGTAGGACAGCAAACCCAGGTGTGGTTGGGGAGACCTAGCCCAGATGTGAGAGGCTCCATCCAATAGGCTTGTGGCCTGGATGGGATAAAAAAGGAAAGACAAGAGGCTGTTCCTGTCTTTTCCGCCCTTCACTGTATACTTTCAATATCAGTTTCCAGTTTCCTCAGCCTTCCGGCATGGACTTGCCTCAGAGCTCTGCCAGGGTTTCCAGGCCTTTGACCCGGGCATGGTGCTGGGTCCTTTATCCCTCTGGGGTTGTGGCTCCCATCATTGTTTTGGCTGAGCGGATACTGGGTTCTCTGGCTCTCCAGCACACAGATACACACCACGGCCTTTCCCACCTCCAGCCCTGAGGCCTCCCTAACATAGATCCTGTTGACCTCTTCTTCCAGAGAACCCTAACCAATGTGCACAGGGCTGGGCAGCTTGCAGTGGCAGCACACACGGCCCACTCAGGCGTCTGAGACGTGAAGTAGGAGGCAGCTCCTGGAGGTGGGCATCTTCCCTCTGACCATGAAGAGCACAGTGCGCTGATTCTAGTGGGCGATGGAGATCCTGGCAAAAAGCCAGGCTCCTTCAGTCACCTATGCATTGGCAGTGGCTCCTCTGCATCTGAGCCAAATCTGGCATTGCAATAACTGTCCTTTGAAATTTGATGGTGAGGGCGTGTACTGGGGAATCCAGCCACAATTTGTCCTGTTACATAACTTCTCTGGAAAACAGAGAATGCATAGTTTTGGGTGTGCCCATCGATGTTGTACAACTATTCTCACATCTTTCAGTGCCAAGGTGGGTCACCTGCTAGAAGGAGAATGTATCCTCCACAGAGCTGCTCAGGGAAGCCCTTGGCATCTCTTGGAGAGCAGACGTAGCTGACACAGACAAGCATTGCTCTCCCAAAGGTGAGCCTGTTGCAGGGCATGGCAGAACCCTCCACTGCTGGCGGGCTCTCAGGCCTGCTCCAGGGAAGCTTAAGAGGCCTCATTTGGAGCAGCACATGCGAAGTGGACTCCTTCCCATGCTGACAGTAGAAAAGTGCCACTATCCTGCCTGAGTCCTGGGAATCACAGGAATGCCATCCTCTTAGAAACACAGGGGCTGTGGGCTGAGATATACTCTCCATGTGGCCAGGAGGGACAACTCTCATGGCAGTCAACGTGGCCCTGGTTGCTGGGTGGATATGGATAGAAGGAAAGAGTAAGTTCCAAACCAGCTCCTCGATGCCCTAGGTGTGGCAGCGGCATGTGGGGGAAGACACAGGGTGAGGAGCTGGCAGTGTCCATGTGAGTGTGTGGTGTGGGTGGTGTGAGTGTGTCTCTGTTGTGTGAGTTTATATGTCTGTGATGTGTAGGCAGACATATGTGTGTTGATATTTACATTAGTATTTGAGTGCATGCGGTGTGCATGGGACAGGCAGGAATGGGCTTCTGATCCAGGTCTTGGTCCCACTGTGGAGAATTCTGTACTGTGCTCAGGTCTCGCCCTTTCTGAAGCATGCAGCCTTTAATTTGCAGCTATATTGAACCCTGGAACCTGAAAAACTTTGCAAATGGATTTCAAGTGCTCCAGGAGCATCCAAAAATTATACTGAAAATCAGTAACGTATTTGGCTTTGATTTAAGAAATGCAATGATTATATTCTGAGAATCTATGCCCATGAAATGTGTGACCCAAATTGTATCAGCTTTAATAGAAGTCACAGAAAAATCAGTGTCACCGTTTTTCGTTTTGTGTTTATATTTTTATTTTTCCAACTCAACCAAACTTGAATATTATATGGGAATATTTATTCATTCAGTAAACCTTTATTAAACAAGTACCACCTCTTCAGAGTCCAAACACGTGTGCAGTAGACTCCTGCCCATGCTGACAGTAGAAAAGTGCCATTGTCCCCACTAAGTCCTGGGAGCCACAGGAATGCCATGCTCTTAGAAACAGAAGAGCTGTGGGCTTAGACATGCTCGCCAAGTTCTAGATATTGGCAGTATGACAATAGCAAACTTTTTTTTGCCTTTATGCCTCATGAGGTAGATAAACAAGCAGACCTATGAGAAGCTAAGTTGGTGAGTACTGTGGAGAAAAGTAAACCAGGGATTCCTTGTGAAGGGATTGTACTTAACAACAGAGTGGTAGGAAGGATGTGGTGTGGAGATGCATGGGTCGAGGAAGATCCATGCTGGTGTCGGGGGAGGAATGTTCCACGCAGCAAAACTTGGTGGACTTTGAGGCAAAGGGCCTCACATTTTCTAGGAAAAGAGGAGCTCCTGCTTGAGGATTCAGGGCAGTGGACCAGGAGAGCAGCGGAGATGTGGTCAGGGCCAGTGAGGGCAGTGGTGACGGCCAGAGGACTGCGCTCTCCTGTGTGTGGACACAGCACTTGTGTGAGGTTCTGCCCACAGTGATTGCACTGTTGGTACACATTAAAAATATTACCACTATGCAGAGTTTTAAAGTGGCACAGAGGCAAGATCATGGAGAGGAAGGCACCGAGGAACTGTCACAGTCAGCATGGCTGGGGCTGGGCATCTGACTGGGTCTAGCATCACAGCGTTTAGTAATCAGTGAATTCTGAATTCAATTTCTTTTGAATCTTTATTTTGAAAAAGGTTTTAAAACTTTTCTGGGTACTCCGAAGATACTCAAATCTACCCTTTCTCCCATTCATTCTTAATATATGGTCACTTGTGCTTTGACTTTCTCTCCACACACAAGCATAACCCTGCAAATATATTCATGACCATATATAGATTGGAGACAGTATATTTCAGCATGAATCTACAGAGAAGGACAGTCTCCTGCATAACTTCATTGCCAATGCTATAACACAGGTAGAAAATAATTGACTACATGGTTCTATCCAATAAATATTAAACAGATTTGAATTTATCCAATTCTATCAAAATGCCACTTGTAATTGCTTCTGCTTGCTTTCTTTCTTAATGCATGCCATTTTTATTGTGTACAACATGGCAAAGAAGGCTTGCAAAGTGTCAAGCATTGGCTCAGATTCCAAGTTTCTCTGTGGTCAGGACAGGGCTGCAACTGAAATCATTGCAAAGCTGCCCTCACCCCTTCACTTCAGAGACTTGGCGAACAGGAATTGCTGAAGGACCATACACGGGGTAGACGGCAAAGATGAGTCAGGGGCAGCACCTGCGTCAGGCCTGAGCCAAACTGCACAAACAGACTTGCTGTTTGCTGTTAGGTGTTGAGACCCCAAGGAGAAATCTAGATAGGAGATGTGAGTTTAAGGGTCACCTGCATGTATTTTGTCTGAGGGATGAGCAATTAAATGGGGCCATGGCCCTCGGCTCTGCAAATTGAGGAAGTCAATAATGAAGGGCCAGGAAAAGACACTAAGGAAGCACAGGCCAGACCAAGATAGGGGAAAACTGAGTCAAGAGGCCTGACCATCCTGGAGGTGGGGAGAATAATGATAATTCTATGCTATGATCAAACTAGGCAATGAGTACTTAGATTTAAAAAAATAGTTTGGTAAAAGACTCATAGCCACGAATCACCCCATTATACTCCCCCTGGCTTCAAACACACTCATCCCATCATTTCTGACGCTTTCTGAAGCCGTTCTGAAAGTCCTCTTTTCTGAGTGTCTTTAGTTGTTCTGTCCTGTCTACCTCAATGTCCAGAACTGATTTAAAACAGTTACTTTTCACGGTCCTTTTAGCTTTGAGGAAAAGCCAAACATCACATGCTACAAGATCTGGTGAACAGAGTGGATGAGGACACATTGTAATGTTTTTAATCTGACAAAAATTGACAGAAAAAAGTGATTAATGAAGAATGACAAAAACATGGCAAATGCATAAATAAAAATATTACAGTAATTATTTTACTATTACATTAATTACATTACATTAATCCCTTTCAAAATACTCAAAATAGCCCCTTCCCTTCAAACATGCTTATCCCATTGTTCATGGCAAAGTGTTTCTTGCTAATGTGTTTTTATAAAATTTCAAAATTCACTCAATCTTTTGATTACTCCTTGTCTAAGAGGAGTACTGAGGCATATCAAACTCCAATAAAATGAAATGAAACAGGCCCAGGAATCAAGATATTAGAAACCTTTACACAAGACCATATTAGCAGCAAAAATCTGCCTGAGGTGGGGGAAGGAAGAACAGTGAAAGAATTATCATCCTCAAAGGGAGGGGATGTGACACCAAAAGATTTTTTAACTAATGAGAAAAATTGATCCAGAGAAGAAGGGCATATGGAATCAATATTCTTCAATACATGGTGTGATGTTTAATTTTATGCATCGACTTGGTAGGCCAAGTTGATATCCAACTATTTTGTCAAACCCTGGCTGAGATATTGTTGTGAGGGTCTTCTTTCTTTTACAGATGGGGTTAGCATTTAAATCAGCAGGTGCTCAGTAGAGCAGGTTGGTCTCTGCTCACCACGTGCTGGTGAGCCTCACATAATTTACTGAAGGCCTTAAGAAAGTCAGGCCCCAAGGAAAAGGGAGTGCCTTCTCCACTGTTGATGACAACATGCATAAATTTCCTGAGTAAATGCTTGTGCATGAATATGCTTGTGCATGTGTATGCCTATGTGTGGTTGTACATATTTGAATACACATACATTTTACCGATTCTGTTCCTCTGGAGAACTTTGACTATGGAATAGGGTTTGATTCACACATGGAGGAGTTTCCTTTGGATAGGGACATGTGAAGAAGGAAAGTCCTTCTGTGCTGCACTTGGGAGATAATCACTAGGTGGGATCTGTAGATGTTAAGAGGGAGAGTTGAAGATGAAACAGGAACCATGTTGATCAAAAGTGAAAATAGGAATTCCCAAGAACACCTGTTAACATAAGCAAGAGCCTTCAGTTCCTGGAGTATCCCAGAGTATCACATCCCTAGGAAGCACGATAGCAATGTCTGTGGCCTGTGCAGTAAGCACTTAGTTGTGGTCTCTCCAATATGCAAAGGGAAGTGTCACCCCAGTGTACTTCTGTCTTTACTGACATTCTTGCAGCAATCTGACTTGTCCTGCAGAAGTTCTATAATTCATTTTTCCCAGAAGCTCCTCAAGGTAGCTGGTGCTTCAGTAGATTATAAAACAGGCTTAACAGAAACATCTGAAATGAACAAATGTGGTTAGTGAGATGTCTCACAATTAAACCATAGAACTCGCTGTCACGAGTTATTCTGATTTAGGAATCTTAAAACAAAAATTAAGAAAGAACATTAACCATCCTATTAGTTGGGATAAAATTAGCAGGAAAGTCAATCATTGTACTTGAGGGCATGTTCTGAGGAGTAGATAGGGTTGAGGGTTTTCTTCATGGTTTAGTATATCAGGTTGCATTACATTTTTATACATGAAGCCTTTCAACAATCTTGAGTATGAACAATTTTTTTATAATGCCTGTTTTTATATGATGCATTTGCCATTAATTCACCAATGTTTCCCTTTAAAATGTGAGGTGCAACCTCTTTCTCTCTTTAAAATGGGCGATGTTCTGTTTCCCTTTAGGCTTGTGATGATTTGAAGTTAAAATATTATAATAGGATTATATGTAGGATAATTAGTAAGAAAAAGTTTTCCCCACAGTGAATGATTTACAAAAACTTATGTGTTAATGATGAAATGTAAGCTTTGCATTTAAAAATGTTTTGACATACCTTAATTCAATTTCTTTTAGATTTTGTGCTTTTGTGTATGCTTTCCTGCTATTTTCTAGTTTTTGCCTTTTTGTTAGTACGTATTTGCAGCGCTTAATGTTTAAAAGCCATATGGAGAGTTGGTACATGTGTATAACACATATTAATTCTTTCTCCAGCTTCTTCCCTTCCCTCTCAGTCTCTTGATACTCTACCCATTTGAAAAAGATTTATCTCTTTACTTTCTTTTATATATTTGTTATTTTACTCTATATTTTTAGCTTCGCATGTAAGACAAACAACGCAGTATTTCAGCTTGTGAGTCTGTTTTATTTCACTTCAAATGATGGTCTCAAGGTGCATCCATTTTCCTGCAAGTTTATACAAAATTTTAGCACTAAGAGAAAACAATTTATGATACACACTGATGAATCTTGAAAAATTGTTTTTCAAAATTCATGGAGAAATAAGATATTTGCACAATAAATTGCACAAAAAGAAATTCATAACCACCAAATCAGCAACCCAAAGAACCCTTAAGGACACCCTAGAAAGAGACAGTGAACCTACAACGACAAAAGATCTAACAGAATGAATGCACCAGGCGGGGTGAGCATTTAAGCAGAAGGGAAAGGGAGGGAATCAGCAACGGGAAAATGATGCAATGAGAGGAGTAAGTCCACACCCTTTAATAATAACTATCATCGCGGATGCTCTCAATTCCCAATAAAAACAATTGACGGAATGGACCAAGAAGCAACACCCAATGGTATGCTACATATTAAGAAACACATTTAACACAAAAAGAAAGTCATAGACTAAAAACACAGGATAGAAAAAAATATGTCATGCAACAAGAACCTCCCCAAAAGGAGGTGTAGCTATTCTATTTTTTAACAAAGAGGACTTAGGCCAACATTGACCAAAACAAAGCAAAGGTCACTACATATTTACTAAGGGAAAAGTTCAGATAACAATTAACGTATGTACATTAAACGATGACACACCCAATTTCAAAAAATAAGTACAACTGGACATAAAAGATGAAATAAGCATAAACACAATTACTGTATAGTGGGAATCCTCAGTTTCCCACTTTTACAAATAGAACAACTAGACAAAATAAGTTACCAAAGAAGTATCACATTTGAACAAACCTTAGAACAGATGGTCTTAATAGATATCTACAGTTTTCCACCCAGTAATAGAACATGTATTATTCTCAGGAGCACACAGTATTTTCTTAAGATAAACTGCACACTAAGCAATGAAACACACTTGAGTAAATTCAAAAGAACTGATACTATGCCATGAATATTATCAAATTATCGCACAATGAAACTAGAAATTAATGGCTAAAGAAAACATAGAAATTATGTAATTGAACAGAAATTACACAATATATTCTTTTTTATTTTAAAAGTAAAAGAACAAGAACATTAGTAAACAGACACAAAGTAGCACAAGAAAAGTACAAAAACTGAATGACAGATAAGGTGGAAGGAAATTAACAATTGTTGTATTACACATTGATAACTTCAAAGTGTATGTTCAGGATAATGCAAATAGACATACGAGATTCATTAAACAACTAATCATTGATTGTTCCTTACATTAAAGCGACATGAGACAATAGTGCGACCATGTCAGCCATCCTGCATATATACACATACTTACATAGCTATCCCTCTCCTCCTTTTCTCCTTCCCTTCAGTCGTGGGTTGCTTCCACGATTTAGCTATTGCAAATTGTGCTGCTATAAGCATGGGTGCACATATATCACAGTGATTTCATGTTTTCAGATCTTCTGGGAAAATACCCAGAAGGGGAATAGCTGGGTTGAATGGGACCTCTAGATCTAGTCTGCTGAGGAATCTCTAAACTGATCTCCACAGTGGTTTCAAAAGTCTGCATTCCCACCAGCAGTGCAGAAGAGTTCCTATTTCTCCACAGACTCACCAGCGTTTGTTATTGGATGATTTCTTGATGCTGGCCAATCTTACTGGGGTGAGATGAAATCTCAATGTTGTTTTTATTTGCATTTCTCAAATGACTAAAGATACAGAACATTTTCTCATATACTTATTTGCCATTTGTATTTCTTTACCTGAGAAGTGTGTATTCATCTCAGATGCCCATTTCTGGATTGGGTCTTTGAATCTGGACAGGTTCACGTTTTTTAATTCTTTGTACGTTTTAGATAGAAGGCCTTTGTCTGAGGGACAGCCAGTTAGGATTTTTTCCCAATCTGTGGTTTTTCTTTTTACTCTGCTGGTGATTTCTTTAGATGTGCAAAAACTTTTCAGTAAGATGAGTTCCCAGTTTTTGATTCTTTGAAGTGTTTCCCTTGCACTTTCATTTTTGTTTATGAACTCTCTGCCTGCTCCTATGTCTTCAAGATTTTTACCTACTTTCTCTTCCAATAGGTTTAGTGTTTTTGTTTTAATATTGAGGCCTGTGGTCCACTTTGACTTGAGTTTGGTGCATGGTGATAGACTTGGGTCTATTTTCAGTCTTTGGCAAGAGACAAGCCAATTTCTCCAGCACCATCTATTAAAGAGGCTATCTTTCTTCCGTTATGCTTGTTTGGCTCTTTTGTCAAATATTAGGTGGTTGAGTATGTTTGTGGTCATGGCTGCATGTTCCAGTCTGTTCCATTGATCTTCAGGTCTGTTTTGGAGCCAGTATCAGGTTGATTTTATTACAGTAGCTTTGTAGTATAATTTCAGGTCAGGGATTGTGATTTCACCTGACTTGTCCTTGTGGCCCAAAATTGCTTTTGCTATTCTGGGTCTCTTCTCATTCCAGATGAATTTGAGGAATGTTTTCTCTATATCTGTGAGGTATACTGATGGGAATTGCATTTAATCTGTACAAAAGTTTTGGTAGTATGGCCATTTTCACAATGTTGGTTCTTCCTAACCATGAGCAGGGAATATTTTTCCATTTATTGAAATCCTCTTTGATCTCTTTTTTCAGAGTACTGTAGTTATCATTGAATAGATCTTTTACTTCTTTTGTTAGATTGATTCCTAATTATTTCACTTCCTTGGATGCTATTGTAAAAGGTATGGTTTTCTTAATTTCTCTCTGAGTCTGTTTGTTGTTTGTGTATAGGAATGCTGTTGATTTTTGGGTGTTGACTTTGTATCCAGCTACTCTGCTGAATTTGCTGATTAATTCAAAGACTCTTTTCCTTGAGTTTTTGGGGCCTTCCATGTAAAGTATCATGTCATCTTCAAATAGGGATAGTTTTACTTCTTCCTTTCCTATCCTTATTCCTTTTATTTCTCTCTCTTGTCTAATTGCTCTGGCTAACACTTCCAGAACTATGTTGAATAGTAGTGGTGACAGTGGACATCCTTGTCTTGTTCCTCACTTTAAAGTGAAAGCTTTTAGTTTTTGTCCATTTAGTATGATGTTGGCTGTTGGTTTGTCATAGATGGCTTTGATCAGATTGAGGTAGAGGCCATCTATTCCTATTTTTTCTAGTGTTTTTAATATGAATGCATGTTGGACTTTATCAAAAGCTTTTTCTGCATCTATTGAGATGATCATGTGGTTTTTGTCTTTGGCTCTATTGATATAGTGTATTACATTAATTGATTTGCAAATATTGAACCATCCCTGCATTCCTGAATAAATCCAACCTGGTCACGGTGTATAATTTTCCTTATGATTCACTGCATTCTATTTGCTAGTATTTTATTTTGCATCTATGTTCATTAGGGAGATTGGCTTATAGTTCCCTTTCTTGGTTGGGTCCTTTTCTGGTTTTGGTATTAGTATAATACTTGCCTCCAGAAATGAGCTAGGGAGAATTGCTTCCTTTTCAATTTCACTGAAGAGTTTGAGGAGTGTTGGCATTAAATCTTCGCTGAATGTTTTATAGAATTTTGCTGTAAATCCATCAGGGCCTGGGCTTTTCTTTTTTGGTAAGTTTTTAATGACATTTTCAATCTCATTAATTGATATTGGGTTGTTCAGGGTTTTTATATCTTCCTGGTTCAACTTTGGTAAATCGTACATTTCTATGAATCTGTCCATTTCTTCTGAGTTTTCTATCCTATAGGAGTAAAGATTCTCAAAGTAAATATTAATGATCTTTTGAATTTCTGTAGGATCTGTAGTGATTTCATCCTTTTCATTACTTATTGCATGAATTTAGTTCCTTCCTTTCTTTTTTTGAGAAGGTTGGCTAGGGGCTTATCAATTTTATTTATTCTTTCAAAAAGACAACTCTGCGAGTCACTTATTTTTTTAAAGTTTTCTTCACCTCAATTGCATTAATTTCTGCCCTAAGCTTTATAATCTCTTTTTCTTTTTAATTTTTTTTTTTTGTTGTTGTTGTTTTTGGCAGTACTGGGGATTGAACTCAGGACCCTGTGCTTGCTAGGCAGGCACTTATTCCACTGAGCTATATCCTCAGCCACAAAGCTTTATAATCTCCTTCCTTCTTTGAGCTTTGGGCTTGACTTATTCTTCTTTTTCTAAAAGTTTGAGGTGTAGCATTAGGCTATTTATGTGTTCATTTTCTGTTTTCTTTAAATGTGAGTTCATCACTATAAATTTCCCTCTGAGGACTGCTTTCATTGCATCCCACAAATTCTTATAAGTTGTATTTGTATTTTTGTTTGTTTGTAGGTATTTTTTATTTCTTCTTTAATTTCTTGTGTGACTCATTGTTTATTCAGGAAGTTGTTGTCTAATTTCCAAGTGTTTATGGAGCTTTTCGGATTCCCTTTGTCATTAATTTCCAATTTCATTGTACTGTGGTCAGATAATATGCATGGGATAATTTCAGTACTTTTGCATGTAGGTAGGTATGCTCTATGGGCTAGAATGTGGTCTATTTTAGAGAAAATCCCATGTGCAGCTGAGAAAAACGTGTATTCTGATGTTATGGTATGGAACACACTGTAATCTACTAAGTCCATTTGTTCGCACATTTGGTTCAGGTCTGTTATATCTTTGCTGAGTTTTAGTCCAGTTGACCTGTCTCTTTGCATCAAAGAGGTGTTTAGGTCCCTTATTACAACAGTGTTATTGTTTATTTGATTTTTATGTCCGTTATATTTTGCCTTACATAGTTTGTTGCTCCAGTATTTGGTGCATACATGTTTAGGATTGTTATGTCTTCTTGTTGCAGCTTTCCCCTAACTAGTGTATAGTGGCCTTCTTTGTCTCTTTTGAATGTTATCAGTTTGAAGTTTACATTGTCTGCAAACATAACCACTACCCCTCCTTTTTTCAGGGAACCTGTTGCATAGAGGATTGTTTTCCAGCCTTTGACTTTCAGTCTATGGATTTCCTTTTGAGTAAAGTATGTTTCCTGTATTCAGCATATTGTGGGATTCTGTCTCTTAATCCACTCTGCCAGTCTGTTTCTTTTGACTGATGAATTGAAGTCATTTACGTTAATGGTTATAACTGTTATATGTTGGCTTATTCTTGTTATGCTGTTTACTTGCTGTTCTTTCCCACTTTTGCTGTTTAATTGCTTGTTCTGCTTAAGTGTTCCTTTCTATTGTTGTTCTTGAAGTTGTAGTCACTTTTCTCTGTCTAGAATATCTTTCAGTACTTTTTGTAATGTTGGTTTGGCACTCATGAAGTTCTTCAGTTGTTCTTTGTCTTGGAAATATTTTATTTCTCCATTGAATTGGAAGGTTGGGTTTGCAGGATACATTAGTCTGGGTTGGAAGCTCTTTTGTCCCAGAATCTGTAATACCTAATTCCAAGCTCTTCTTGATTTCATGGTTTCTGTTGAGAAGTCTGCTGTGATTCTGATGGGCTTTCCTTTATAGGTGATCTGTTTCTTTTCTCTAGCTTGTGTTCTTTTGCTGCATATCTAGGATCTTGACTATTACATGTCTGGAGTTGGTTTTATTTGGGTTGTGGCTCACTGGAGTTCTGTATGCTTCATTTCATACTGTGCAGACATCAGTATCTTTTACCGTGCTTGGGAAATTTTCTGCTATTATTTCTCCAAATATTCTTTTTATGTCATTTGTGTTCCCTCCTGCTGTTTCACTGATTCCTATTACTCACACATTATTTCTCTTCGGTTCATCTTGCAGCTGTTGGTTTGATTTTTCTTGGTTCCTTGATGACTTTAAGAGATCCTTCCTTTCATAATCGTTAGCTGACATGCTGTGTTCAAGATCTGAAATTCTATCTTCGGCTTCATTCAAGCAGTTTTGCAAGCTTTCAATGCCAGTTTTCATTTCCTGGAAATTTCTTTGAGTCTGTTTTATGTATTTTAATCCATTCCTAAATTGCTCATGTAACGTTTCCATTTGTTGCCTTTGATCTTCTAGTCTTTTATGTGTTTCTTCTTTATGTGCAAAGCATTTCTTCCATTATTATTTTCATTTCATTTTTTGCCTGACAGATTTATTTCAGATTTAATGTATTCTATGGCCTGATGGAGTTGTTTCTTTACTTCAGATGTGATCATTTCAGAAATTTCAGGTATGTGGTTTCCTAGTTCTCCTTTGTCATTGTGTCCTGTACTTGTTCTGGGTGGTGTTGTGTTCTGAGACTGCATTCTGCTCCTTTGTCTTGTCATTTTGAATGTCAGATGACTAGTGCTGAGCTACTCACTACCCAGGCAGTTTGCAAAGGACTCTAGGGACCCTAGTTTACCTGGATGTCAAACTAAACTTGGGATGGTAGCAGACCATGGACCACTGGGCCCAGGGACCCCAGGCAATTGCTGGGTGGCACAGCTCAGACCACACCTGCAATAGTGGGGGAGTGCTGCACTTCAGTACCAGGGTGTCCAGTGTGTGGATGGGAAGTGTGTGGGCCTCAACCTGGAAGCCTATGGTGCTTAGACAGTGGCTTCTGCTTCCGGATCCTGAAGTAGCTGGTCAGGGGGGGCAGGGCTCTTATCCCAACCCTGAGGACCCCAGAGCCTGAGGCTGATTCCACAATGCAGGTTTCAACCACCAACAAGGATGGGTCCTCCCAGTCCGAGCCCTTTCCCAACTCTAAGGTGTGGAGCAGAACCCAGGTGTAGGCCTTACCAGAGGAGAAGAGTTGCACTGCTCATATGGCTTGGCAGGTTGGCCCCCGTCGCTGGATAAAGGTCTGCGTTGTAGAGCCGGGTCGCAGGCCACAAAATGCCGCACCACTCAGTTGTCAGCGCAGGTCAGCCTCTGTCACAGGAGAAAGGTCTGTGTTTCAGAGCCAGGCACAGGCCGTGAAATGTTGGCCACTCAGATGTTGGCTCAGATTGGCCTCTGTTGCAGGAGAAAGGTCTGTGTCGCAGGGCTGGGATGCAGTCCGTGAAATGCTGCGCCACTCAGATGTTGGCTAAACAATATACTCTTATATAAAAATATAGATTACAGAAGATATAAGAAAAGAAATAAGACAGCCCCTAGAACTAGACATTGCCAGCACAACATACCAGAACTTACTGGATGCAGTGAAAGCAAACCAAGAGGGATATTCTTAACTGTGAATGCCCACATCACAAAACAAAGGGAGCCAAGTAAAGAACCTAACATTGCATCACAAGGTCCTGCAGAAACAAGAACAATTCAAAATGAAAGCTAGTACAAGGAAGGAAATGATAAATGCCAAGCAGAAATCAATAAAATTTAGACAAAAAGACAATATGAAGACCCATTGGGGGCTGGGGATATAGCTCAGTGGAATAAGTGCTTGCCTAGCAAGCACAGGGTCCTGAGTTCGATCCCCAGTACCGAAAAAAAAAAAAAAAAAAAGACCCAATGAACCAAAGAGTTGCTTCTTTGAAAGCAGAAACAAAATGGGAAAAATTTTTAGCCAATTTTAGGGCTATGTGAAAGCATAATAAGGCACTGCTGAAATCCAGATAATTAACAACTGCTTGAAAACATATACATCAATTGTGTGGTTAAGAAGAAATTGTACAATAAATGAACAACTCTGATTCCCAGAGAAGTATGAATTACTAAAACTGAACCAAGATAATATAAAAGAACCCCAAATAATCCAATAACTGTTAATGAAATAGAAGCACTAATAAAAACCTAAAAAAGCCCAGACCCTGACAGATGCACTGCTGAAATCTACAAAAACTCCACAGAAGGTCTTGCACCAGTACTCCTCAAGCTCTTTAATGAAATTGAAATGGAAAAGACACTCCCAGAGTCATTCCTGCAAGTCAGCATTACTGTGATTCCAAAAGTTTACAGTGACTCAACTATAAAAGGGAACTATGGGCCAATCTCTTTAATAAGTACAGTATATGCAAGAATCATCATGAAGATATTGGCACAAGGAATGCAACAAATTATCAGAAAGATCTTATGACCAAGTGCACATCATCCCAAGGTTTCAAGGGCGGTTCACCAGATGGAAATCAATAAATGTAACACATCGCATAAACAGAAGCAAGGACAAAATCATCTGATCATCTCAGTAGACTCCAGAAGAGCCTCTGACAAAGTGCAACATCCATTCATGATAAAAAAAAAAAATGAAGAAAATAGGTACAGAAGGAACTTTTCTCAGTCTAATAAGAGCTATTCATGGCAAATTTACTGCCAACATCTATTAAATGAGGCCAAACTGAAAACTTTCCCTTTAAAATCAAGAATAAGACAAATATGCTCACTATCACCATTCCTGTTCAAGATAGTACTTGAAACATTAGCAATTAAGCAAGAAAAGGAATAAAAAGGACGCGCATAGGAAAGAAAGAAGCCAAGTTATTCATTTTTATTTGCAGAAGTGACCCTCTAAATAGAAGACACCCAAATCCACCAAAAGACTCCTCTAATTGTAACCAAATCCAGCACTGTGGTGGGACACAAAATCAGCACACAAAACTTAGTAGCATTCTTATACCAATAATGAACTCACTGAGAAATAAATTTAGAAATGCCATTCATGGAATCACTGAGAGAAATTCAATACTTAGGAATAAATCTAAGAAATTGAAGATCTCTACAGTGGAAAGCACAGTACTCTGAAAAAGGACATCAAAGAAGATAACAGAAAATGGAAAAATATGCCCTGCGGTAGTATTTGAGCAGCAGGAAATCTCAGCAAAATATCTCTACCTTTTTTGAGTGGATACCAAGCTGGCTAGAAGACAGCATCGAAATGGCCCTATCTTTGACAGTATCCCAATACCTTTGTCTCTAAAATGTCCTGTTAATTCCATTTTCCTCGGTGAAGTTTTCTTACTATCTCAAAGGGTGCCCATGTCCCCCCAATGATATATTAATCTAAACATTTATAATGTAATTAGCTCATGACTGGATTCAGAACTTTGCAAAAAAAATTTCCATATGCTATTTGCAGTCATGGAAATAACAAGCCAACAATATTGGTAAATTTTTTCTGTATTATTGAATAATATAGAAATATATTTTTAAAATTTGTGGGTAGAGCTAAATGAAAGAACTCTGCAATGTAAATTTTACAAGCATCTAAAATTCAAGGGCCATAACATTCTCTCCAGTTTTCTATAGAGAGTCTGTCAGAATTTAAAATGTGAGGTATGAATAATGATGGCTATAGATATGCCTAAAAATGCAACTTTGAATCACATAAGCTCTTGGATCTAAAATTCTCTTTAGTTGCAGATTGCTTTACCTGTTTGTTTATGCGAAACTGTCCTGCACAGTGTAGGACATTCATACCCCTGGAGCAGACATGCTAATAATTGTCAATGGCACTAAAGCAGCCCTGGCTTACAACAGCGCCATCCACCTGTACTCCAGACATTCCCTGGGTGCGACAATCCTTTCATCTGAGGAAGTGCAGATGAGAATACTGAAAGTCAGAATGAGGCCCCCCTCCTAGTACAGTTGCTGAAGACATTCCTGGGAGCCCTGGAGCTCTTTGGGCCTTGAGCTCCAATTGCTGCTCTGCTCTTTGTGGGCTAAACCAGGCACCTGTGATGACTGCTGTGTAGGGGCAGTCAATGGCCACCAGAAAATGATCACCTACCTGCAAAGATTACAAAGATTACAAAGTCTTTCAGGTCACTGCCAAAAACACTTTTATCCTCATGCATCTCAAGGGCCCTTATCACAGCAAAGACTAGGACATTAGTAGCTTAGAAACCTGGTTTCCTCTATGAATAAGCACACGTACTTAAATTATGCACCCTTGGTGCAATATAATCTGAAATAAAGGGCTGTCAGTAGAAAAGGGGTATGACCTTCCTGAAGAGTTAAATCCCATGCTTTGTTGCAAAAAAGTAAATGGATCTTTTTCAAGGATGGTTTGAAAATTACAGCAATCTCAAGGCAATTGTATATGTGGGCCATAAAGCAAGGTCTTGTTTTGTTATTCAGTTTCCATTGTGAAGCTAGCACTCAGAAAGTGACACAGACAGACACTTCAGTATGACCTTTTATATTTTAGTTTTATTAATATATCAACTTTCTGTTATGATGACTGATGTAAATAAACACATGTGGATATATATTTCATGTAAACATCTCAGTGCTGCTAGCTCATTTTAATGATTACGATTTTGAAGAATAAGCAACTTTCCTTTAAGAATCACTTGATGGTTCAAATAAATTAAGCTTGAAATTACAGGAATAAAAGAGTGAAAAAATATACATATATACATTTTGTTTGTGTCTAGGGATAATTGAGAACTGGACATTTGGGACAGACAGACAGACAGACAGACAGACAGAAAGAAAGAAAGAAAGAAAGAAGAAAGAAAGAAAAAGAAAGGAGAAAGAAATGTGATTGTCTAAAACTGGATCCTGTGTCTCAGAATGTGTATCTTCCTTCATTTTTATCATGTATAATACTATGAAAATATATCTTCCTTACTCTGGAGAATTATTATGAATGTACCTGTGAAATGTTCTAATAAATTTCCTCAGATTGGGAAGCAAAAGTCCCAGGGCCTTGAAAGAAATTTTAAATTATTTCCCTTGTTACTCCTTTTCAGTTCTTCTTAAGGTGGCCGTCATCAGAAGAGTAAGAGGTTGAAATATAGGCTATCTAGGGAATCTTGCGGTTTGTTCTAGGAGACCATGAGACTGATCCTTCAACTGAGAGGGAGAAAGGTAAGTGCCTTATTTGTAAAATTATTTTAATGGAGTAGAGGTGACATTTTGTCACTGATTAAAGGAGTTAACAGGGCTTTGTGATGAAGCATGGAACCATGTGTGTGGGAAGGTCCCTGGCCCCCTGAGAGGAACAAAACTGGTCAAAAGGAAAGGAGAAACTTCCTGTTGACATGCAGTGAAAGGGAAATTCAGTGAATATTGTTGACAGAATTTACATGCAGATATTGGACTCTGCTGTAACATAGGAAAATTTTTCAATGGATATATGGAACAAAATAAGCTGGCTATATTTTCTAGCATATGTTTTTCCCTCTCCCTATCTTGGAAATCAGTGTTTATAGAATTACCAAATACAGCATACAAGAGATGCTTCAATAGAGATAATGTCTGTCACTAATTTTCCACAGCAAGAACACATGACACCTTAGGAAGCAGTGCCATGTAGACACAGAGCACCACTTGCAGAAATGTGTCAGCAGAAATGAGGACAGGCTTCCCTTCCTTGTAAGCTAGTAGGGAAAGGGAAACATGCATCACAGCACCCATATATTTCTGCTCACACTTCCTTATTTTAGTGAGACTATCTTGGGCTCGTCCCAAGCAGCCAGCAGAAGCCCATGGAAGGGGATGGAACAAACAACATGCATCTTAGGACACAGGTGAATCCTGAGTCTTTTAGACAGAGGGGAGGTATTCCAATTACATTTGTGCTGACTACCAATAATCCTACTTGTGAGTACTAAAAAATATGCAAACTTTGTAGTCTATGAAAACCAGAAAATCATGCATAAAATTTAAATTACCAGTCACAATTTGTAAAAATGGGCTGGATAAAATTGTAAGTGAGTTGTAAAGGTGCTTAGAGAGACTCAAGTTGGAGATTTCTGGAGAAAATGTGTGTTCCTCTGAGGACACCGTGAGCTCGCTGAAGAAATGTATGGAGGACAGATTTGGTATGGGTCACGTTTAGGAAGTGAGGCCACGTGTTAGGAGGCACCAACTAATATATTCTCAATAAAAATTAAAAGCGTAGGTCTTTATCATTAAAAAAACCCTTAATTAGTAATATGATAATTAGCCACCAGGAAATCATTTTTATCACCCGACTTTTATGGAAAAACCATGCTTGAGGAACAGCAGCTCATTCCTTTACTACAACCCTTCTTTGTTCTTACCAAGCAGGACATCGTCTCACAGGACTGGATGTACAGCAGGAGGAGATGGGGTGGACCTTAAATAGTCCTCTGCACTGGACTTGATAATCCTTGTTGTTACAACTGAAGATGCACATCTATTTCTTCTTTTTTCTTCTTCCAAACAATATTTCTGGAATGTCAAATACTGTATGTTAAGGCACTGTTTTAGCTTTATAATTACAGGAATGGAACAGACACAGCATTTGCCAGGAAGTAGGAGACAGTCTAAGAGGTGTTCAGGGTCTACCTCTTCTTCCATATAATGACCTTGTCTTCAGGGTCCAAGGAATTGGAGAAGGGAGGGTGCCCACTGGCCTCACCAGGTGAGGGGGCAGGAGTGAGTTGGGCAATCACAGCTCCTGAGAGGATCTTGGATATTTAAAAGAGTTTACCGCCCCATCCTTCTCTTTTTTTATTTTTTAAAAGTGTAAAAGAAAAACAAACAACAAAACAAAAACAAACAAAAAGAAAACATTAACAAAAGGACACAAAGTAGCACAAGAGCCGTACAATCAAAACTGAATTATAGACAAAGTGACAGGGAATTACTAATGGTTGTTGTATTACGTATTGGTAACTTCAAAGTGTATGCTCCTGAAATCACATATAGACATACAATCTTGATCAAACACTCAATCAGGAACTGTTCCTTACCAAACCAGACTTTTAAAAAATTGGACATAGAATTTTTATTAGTATGCTAAAACAAAGTAAAAGCAATTATCCTTTAAAGGATAAACCTCTTATTAAAAAATAAATGGTAATTAACTCTTGTGAAAGAGAAATCCAGAGCATCTGCTTTTCACCGCGAGAGTCATCTGTTAGTATTTCTCTCATCAAACGTGGTAGAAAGGGAAGGGATGCGCTGCAGAGGTTTATCCCAAGCCTCCCTTCCCAGGGCCTGGGAATGGGTCAGACACCTCCCCAGAGAGCAGTGGGTGCTGATGGAGGAGTGAGCAAGTGAGATGGGGCCTGGGTGAGGCTCCGCGTGCACTCACAGGGAAGGTAACCAAAGGCACCCTCGAGGAAGCTCTGTGCACGTCCCTCCCCTGTGCTATGGAGCATCTCTGCTGGGCTGCCCTGGGTGTCCCTGAGGCTTTAGTGGGATCTTCTTTCTGTTTTAGAAAACCCAAAGACCTGAGGAGAAATACATGTCTGCTCAGCACAAAGAACATTCCCTTCCTCTACTCATGTATCATCTCAATGTAAATGCACTTGCTGGTTGAAAACCCCCAGGAGCTAGCAGGACTGGATCATTTTAATAAAGTAAAAGGAAGTTAAGTTTTGATCAATAGTTTTAGGTATTGTTGTAGAAAGAAAAGAAAAGAATAGAAAAACAAAAACTGGAAGAGTTACTTCTAGCATCAGATCAACAAGTCATTTAACAAGTGTGCTTTTAAAACTGTTGCTGAATAGAAAGCAACTTGATGGTGCTTTCTTGGTCTCCTTTATGTGGTGCTGGTCATTGGTGACTGATGATGTAGGGAAGCTAAGAAAGGATATTCTAGTCCACACAGGAAGAACCCTGATTATTCAGGAAGAAACACAGCTACAACAACAGACAAGCTAAACCACCCCTCTTTGTCTTGTGAGTAATTCATGTCTTCACATGAGACTCAAGTGTGCTAAAAAGCATGGTATTTTCTGATGATGGAAAATGACAAATCCTTCCTGTGTTTTTCTCAGCTTTGAGACAGACTGAAAAAAGTAACTGCTTTTGTCAAAGATTTATTGGAAATTAACTTGAAGACATGAAGCTGATCTGCATTGACAGTGGAGGCGCCAGAGCCATCACACGACTTTTGCAGTGGCCCTCAGAGGAGGGGGACTTGATCAGATGTGGCAGGTGGTAACCAGAGCCCGCGAACATGGGATCCCCAGGGATTTACGGCTGAGGGAAAGAGGAGGCTGAAGAAAGTGACATCTTTTCCTTGTGCTTCTCTGCAAAGGACATTGCTCACTGCAGACCCAAAAGATCCCAAGAGTAACCTGTCTCTTCACAATCTCAAGAAACCACTTTTTCAATCATGCCTAGTGTCTCTGTGTTGTATGATTAAAATGTCAGACACCATGGAAAGAGTTCTATTTAAAAATCCCTGCGTGTGATTGCATTATACCACATCCCAGCTGTGCTTTTGTTGCATCCTTTATCCCAGGGATGCTCTCTAAGAAGTGCGATCCTTTTACCCTTGAGGCTCACAGTGCTTGTCGGTAAAGAATTTTTATGCAGATACTAAAATTTTGGAAGCCAGTGAGCCTGGTTGGAATGGCAGAGCTGGGAGCTGTGTCTTCCTAGGGGGGAGAGGTGAAACCAAGCAGAGGATTTAGAGCAGGAAGAGTCTTTTCATAAAAAGAAAAGACTAATTGTGTGTGTGTGTGTGTGTGTGTGTGTGTGTGTGTGTGTGTGTAACCCATGCAGTGATAGAGCAGCGGAAGCTCAGGGATTCTGGACGATGATAAAGACCAAGATTAGTGTGGTAATGAGAAAACATGTAGGAAGACTGGAACTTCTGATTGTCCGGGATTAATAGAAGTGACAGGTGGCGAAGTCAAGGCATAGAAGTTTTGAATGGCAGCATGCTGGGATGGCAGAATGACCGTAATCAGACACCAAAGTTATCCAGGCCCATGGAGACCTGCCATAGACGTGATAGATGACAAGGAAAAGTCCCTGGTGGGTCGGCAGCATTTTGAGATGAGTGTGTGCATTTCTCCTGTGCACCTCGTTTTGAGGTTTGGAGGTACAGGGGTCTTGAGTACGGTGGACTGTGCTCATGTTATTTCCCCTTGGGGCTTACATGCTTCTGGTAATGTCAGAGGGACAACACACTTTGCTCTCTGTCAACAATGGGAAAATTAGGGTCAGAATGCAAAGATATAACAAAAGAGCCAGGACTAGCAGGAAGATGCCCACGTAGTGATAAGAGCAGAGAAGCGATCTGAGGTTGGAAGGTTCTGGGTAACAGTGCTGGGCAGGGAGATGACAGAGCTGGTCTGGTCTGAGTCCTTGCTTGGCTTTGAGAGGAGATCTTGATGTGCGGCTGAGGCTGATTCTAAGCTCTGGCAGCATTTGGGTTCTAGCTTTTACTGGCAGACATGATAGATAAAGGTGTTTAGCTTGGTGCTGGTTAAGAGTTAATGTCTGACCTCATTAAACAAAAACTGACTTAGCTGGGTAGTATAGTATATACCTGCAGTCCCAGCAGTCAGGTAGCTTCAGGTAGGAAGAGTGAGTATTCAAGCCCAGTCTGGGCACCTGAATGACTTAGCCAGAACTTGTCTCAAAATAAATAATAAAGATATGGTATCTTGGTTACTTTTCTTTCATTGCTGAGACAAAATACCCAATGCCCAAAATTAAGGAAGGAAAGGTTTATTTAGCTTACAGTTTGTGGAGGTTTCAGTCCATACTCAGCTGGCTCCAAGGAGGAGTGCCGCATGGCAGAGGGCAGCAGTTCATGGTGGTAGAAGACAGCAAAAGCAACGAGAGTGGAAAGGGAGGAGTAGCAGCCAAGAGCAAGACCCCTCCCCCACTTATAGTGTAGGCAAGCAGCCCGCCCTCGGGTGGGTGTAGCACTCATACCCAGAATCCCAGCACTGGATCACGAATCAGTCATAAACTCTAGAAGCTGCTCCATAACTGCATGAGGCTTTGGGGGGACACCTAGACACAAACCATAACACATGGTTGCAATTGGTCATTCAGTGCAAGAGTCCTGGATTCAACTATACTGCAACAAACAAACCGAAAGACTTACCTATCATGACCATTCTAATCTGGTATAGACTTTTGGCTCTTAGATTTAACCTAGTAACTATCAGGGGACTATGATTTAATAAAATCAGAACAAAGTCCTTACTGATTGTTGTGATCACCAAGCACAGCACATCTTGGCATCTCTGGTGAGGCTTATGCAGCTGAATTTCTTCAAATGTTACTCGGTTTCCACAGCTCTTGCCTTGGGAAAGTGTGTCGGAATGTGATAAACATCTTTGGGTAAATGTCACAATTTCATGGATTAAAAACAGATCTGCCTCAGGTTTATTTCTAAGGCATAAAATGGGAAAGGAGCTGAATATTTTTCGAATGAAAGTGTTCCCTTTATAAAGACCCTAATTTTACAAAGGTGGTATTACATTGTTCTGCCAGGGAGGAGGCTGGGTCAGCACAGTGACACTTGAGTGACTGTCTCACCCATCATCTCAGTGGCATGGAAGTTGTGTGGCCGGAGAAGTTTGGGAGGGTAGATACCAGCTAAGAACTCACCTCTGCTACCATACTATGTTCCAGGGCTGGAGCCAAAAACCACTCATTAAGAATAAGAATCACAACTATGTATGTATGTATGTACATATGTGCAGGATGGCTAACATGGTTCCACTATTGTCTTATGTCACTTTATGGTGAGGAATAGTTGATGACTGGTTGTTTGATCAATCTTGTATGTCTGTATGTGTTTTCCTGAGCATACACTTTGAAGTTATCAACATGTAATGCAACAACAATTGTTGGTTTCCTGTTGCTTTGTCTATAATTCAATTTTGATTATACTGTTTTTGTGCTACTTTGTGTGTCTTTGTTAATGCTTTCCTCTTTTTTGTTAATGTTGTTCTTTTTCTTTTACACTTTAAAAATAATAAAAAAATAAGAAAATTAAAAAAAAAAAAAGAATCACAACTTTCTACTGCAACTTAGCATGCAGCACACCACCTGCACATGGGTGAAAGAGAATCGTCACAGTTGGTGCAGGAGGCTTCCCTGTAGCAGGCTCCACAGCCTCTGCATGTGGCCAAGCTGGAGAGCGGCCACGCTGATTCCATCTCTGACATTGCTCCTGCTTTGTCAAGAAAACTGTCATCTGGGGGCTGAGTGTCAGCAGCCCGCATCCATAGAGAGAGGGGAAGGTGCTTTCTGGCTTGACTTCATCTGATTTACATAGTCCAGGTGTCCCTGTCACAAGTATTCAGTTTATAACATTGCTTCCCAAATTTGCTGGTGCTGAGAGCATTGTGTGAGATCTAATAAGCACCTTCTCTAGGATCCACCTGAAACCCCCTGACAGAAAACCTCAAGGCAAGGGGGCGGGGGACTATGCATTTTATGACACTCTGATTATTGTACTCAGCAATTTGACAAACAAGGGTTTTGAGAAAAACTGCAAATTGGTGTTGCTAGTCACATACTAAAAGAACTTCCTTTTAGATGTAATGGTGAAATGTTATATTCCTGTAGTTTATGAGGCCACTAACTAATGTACACTTTCATAACATCCCCTAACACCAACGTTCTCACCTCCAACTTTCTCTTTTGATCAGTAGGATAGGAATGCTGTGAATAACTGAAACATGAAGAGAATATAAAAACTACAACCAAATAAAAAGAAAACAATACATTTTATAATCAAAATTCCTAGGGCAGCATGCTGACTTCTTGAATCTCTTCCGCGAGACTCAGGAGTGACTCACAGTTGAACCATCCACAGAAGGAGCCAGAGACATCCAGAGGTGAAGTCTGGAATGAGAAGTACACGAGGACCTTAAAGGTACACTGCTATCCGGGGAAGATGGCGACCGGGTGAGTAGCAAGGGAGTGAACCTCCTTAATAAACACCACCAGCTCGAGACAGACTTGGTGAGCGTGAATGCCGGGACCTCGGCTGGGAAGTTTAAACTGGGCGTATTTCTCTGAGATGCCGGGGGAGATGTGGTGGGGCAGACCAGGCTGCCGGGGCGAGACGTGGGAAAGTCCCAGACGCTGGGAGCCGGGGACGATCCCCGCGGGGAAGAAGCGGGGATCGGTCCAGGCGCAGTGGGAGCGCGGCCGCCTCGGGCCCTCCCGCCTCCCGAGCCGGGGCAGCCCCCCAGCGACTCCCGACAGAGATCGGCTTGCTAGCGGCGGAGACGCCAGGCAATCCCACGTTTCGCACGTGTCGGGCGAGCCGCGTAGAGGGCCCCAAACGCCGCTGGGAGCGGAAAAATTTACTGGGTCCTAGCGCCCTGAGAGCACGGACCCCTCGATCCCTCCCGCCCCCCGAGCCGGCGCAGCCCCCCGGCGACTCCCGACAGAGATCGGCTTGTTAGCGGCGGAGACGCCTGGCAATCCCACGTATCGCGCGTGTCGGGCGAGCCGCGCGGGGGATCCCAAGCGCCGCCGGAAGCGGACAGAGGGATTTGCTGGGTCCTGGCGCCCCGAGAATACGGAAGGCTCGATCCCTCCCGCCCCCCCGACCCGGCGCAGCTCTCCGGCGACTCCCGACAGAGATCGGCTCTCTGGCGGCGGCAACGCCCAGCAGTCTCACGTTCCGTGCGCATCGGGCGAGCCGCGCAGAAAGCCCCAAAGGATAGACTGGCACCTTGGAACCTTCATGCTTGCAGGTACTCCAATAACTGCTCCACATCTTGAATCTGATACCCAAAAATGGGAAAACAGAGGGGCAAAACGCAGTCTCAAAACTCAACCCCACCCAG